>JAVSBS010007370.1:0-66903 GCA_033124195.1 Coracias cyanogaster
ATCTAAAAAGAAAAAAATAAACAAAAAACCTACCAAACAACTTCACCCAGCTATTTTGCTTGCACAAACCATTTCCTTCCTCTGCCCTTCTCCAAGACACTGTTTCTAAACCAGAGCTGACCTTAAAGTAGTAAGTACAGCTGTGGCCACAGCCCCAGCTAACACAGAGCCAGTTTCAATGAAGTTGTCCATTTTACACACACATTTCTACTGACTGGCAGCTACAAATTTCTCAGGAGTTGCTCCAGAGTGTAGTGCTCTAACTCTGCTCTGTGCTGTGCTTAGCCCACTGACCATGCTCGGCCCAACACCTCCCTGGGAGCAGAAGTCCTGTTAAGACTACAATTACATATTTAGCAGTTAAATTTCTCAATTCTCTACCCTCACTCTGATACAGAATAAAACATCTTTCAACCCTGGCTCAAAGTTTGCGTCATGAAACATGATGACAGAGCTGGCAAGCCTTGGGGCGTTGCTTTGCACAACAAATTGTAGGGTCGATGGATATTTTGCTTACAAATGAAAGCAACTCCATGAAGACTCCTTGAATGAGTTAATTCTAGCTTGGAGACAGAAATGACAGGTTCACGGAGACCAGAACAGCAAAGCAGTGCTTAAAGCATGAGCTCAGCCTCACCAGTAGACTGATGTACATGGCTGAGAAATACCACATATGTTTAGTTATGCTACCTACCCATTTCTGAAAATTTGAATATTTGATTTTGTCGCTTCTCAAGTGGTCTTTTAAAGCTCTTGATTAAAGACTGTTTAAGTTCCTCCCCATAGGTCTTTTAATTTATTCAGTGTGTAAAATGGATTCATTTCAAATCTTTCCTGTTATTCTGTGACTGGCTCTTTAACCCACTGAAACCCTGCGCTACTGACAAGCATACTCATGGGATCTGTGTTAATTTTCTGAAGAATTTACATATATATGTGTTTGCATGTAAAAATATATACATACATGCTGCCTTCATGCTTACATATGTTTTAGGGACAGAAGAAATACTCTTTCCTCTTGGAAATCTATTCTCCTGACTGACTTTTTTTCTAAACTCAGTATTAAATTCCCTATATTTTACAGAGCAAATAAAACCCCTGCCAGATGGCTAGCCAAGGCTATTACAGGCTGTCATTACTTGCCAAACCCACTTGTCCCTCCAAGTTAGGAAATCGACTGAAGAGCTGGTTTTCCTCATGCGCTTTTTCACAGCAGCATTGCCAGTGAGCAGATGATGCCTCGTGGTTATCTTCAGATCCTCTGAGGACTCTGCTGCCATTTGGTGGGGTTGCTTTGCTCTCCTTTCTCAGAGAAGGAAAACGTAAGGTATAAAAATGTATGCCTGCTCAGAGTTAATACCGTCTGATGGAGAGTGTGGTATTTCACTCTACAAATAAAATCTAATTGCAACAGAACTTGAAGAAAAAAATCCGTTTTATGTCCAAAAATAGACATATGCTAGAGCCATAGGTATCATACTTCTACAGCCAGCTAAAGGCTCTGTCTTCTGATTTATGCTCTACAGCATTAGTTTACAAAATGGACACATAAGCGGTAGCAACAAGACTCAGGAGGTTCTCATGAATCTGGCATTTGCTTTGTCATTTCCAGTTCCTTCCCCATTGCCTTGCAGGACATTGAAGCCCAGCAGCACTTGCAGTTCCAACATGTGGAAGAAACCCCTCAGGCTTGATAGGAGTGGACAAGACACTCCAGGTTCTGACTAACAGCTCTCTTGATTCATCATTTTGTTTCCCAATCTGATCAACAAACAGATCTGTGTGCAGCTCTGAGGGCATGGGCTGTGCTAAGGTCAGCTAACCAGTATTAATACAGAGTGCAGGGAACTACCCAAAGGCAAATGGCAGCTGATTTGAGTTAGCACAAGTTTGTCATCAATAAAACAGACTGATTTCAAATCATGTCATATTTGCTAGGGCTCTGTTCTCAGGCAGTTCCTACAGACGCTGACACCTTCTCACTTATCTTTTCATCTGAGACCTTAGGGACTTGCATCATCTGGCTTTTTGTTCCTTTATTTGCACAGATGTAGACATAAAATATAATTTAGGCCTTCTTTTGCAAAGTGCTGCAAATGTTATTCATTAATTTTAGCACACAGAGCCAGGCTGTAAGTCCTGCAAATGCTTCAATTTGAATCTTGCTCAACTCAAGATGAAAACATTGTTAAGTGCAAACCTCAGCTGAGCAGCAAACAGGACAGCACTTCTTCCTGGCAAAAAGGAAGAAGCTGCCCCAAAGCAAAGCAAAACGTTTCCTGTTGGATCCAGCAAGCATCCAGAGGAGTCCACAACAGCTGCCTCTGACGCCTCTTCTTCAACTCTTGCTGATCTTTGTGCACCACTGTAGAGGGATTGTCTTCATCTCCAACCTGCTGTTGGGCAGCCTTCTCATCCTCAGGCTGAAGAAACCCCACCCTCAGACCTTGGCAGCTCTCTGAGGGAATTCTCCCATCACAGCAGCAGCCTGGCAGAAGCCATGTTGTCAGGTCCCCCTTTCTTGCAGCTCAAGGCAGAAGGAGAGAAGGTGGGGGATGGGAAGGAAGGGCTTGCAAGACCCCCAGCCATCAACAACATAATTGTTGATGCCAGGTAGACGGTATCTTTGGATCAGGCCCAATGTGAGCAGGTCCTTACAGAGCTTGGGGAGAAGAGGGGGAAGCTCTGCAAGGTCCAAGGGCTCCAGAGGAGCAAGGCAGAGGGCAAAGAGGACAAGCACTAGGAAGATGCTGTTGCCTTTGCACCTCGTTAGCAGAAGGAGTGGGTGGCAATAAAGCCCTGGACACAATTCCCATTTGGCTACTGCGAACATGAAGGAGAGCCACTCAGTATCTTAAATCCCAACATCCACCAATCCATCCCAAACCCCAAGTGCTCTGTGCAGAGTGCTGCTTACAGACTCAGGTCCCAGCCTCCCCTAGTCTTGGCCAGACAGGAAGCAGCCAGAACCTCTTGCAGTTGTGGCAGTTGGTTTGAACCCATCTTTGCTCCTCAAGAAGAACCACCTGAACCATCTCTACAACTCAGCTGCAATGGAAACAGAACCACCAAATGTTTCTGAATCTCCATTTTAAATAAATTTGATGCAAATGCTGATCTCTTTGTGCTTTACCCAGTCAGAGAGAAGAAAATGAGGTAAGCGGGTGGGACAGCACTTCTCCCTTTGCCTCCTTCTGCATACAAGGCCCAAATCCCCTGTGAATCCAGCTTTCATTCCTAATGGACAGCTGGACTGTTTGGGAAGAGCAGAGTAAAGAAGAAGGTGCCCCAAAGCAAAGCAAAAATTTTCCTGTTGGACTCAGCAAGCATGCAGAGGAGTCCACAACAAATATCTTCAGCTCACAAAACCACACAGTGCTCATTTTGAGTTGCTACATCTGACAATTTGGAGAGAAAACACAACAGGACAGGAAACTGCCCAGATCTGCTGCAGCCCTTTCTCAGCAAGAGGCACACAGAACATTTTGGTAGCATTCTAATTTGGGGCTGCTTTTTGTTGGCCTTTGCCTTTGGTTTGGTTGTTTGGGGTCATGTTTTCAAGCTTCTCCACTTTCCAAGATGAGCCGATTGCTTTCAAGGGGGAAGCCAAACCTCTCCTGTCACTAAGTGTCCCTGAAAAATGATTTTCAAGGGAGACATCAAATGGTGGTAGAATTGACAGAACTAAGGGACAGAAGATTCTTTTTTCCTACCCAAATAGGCAAGAAAGGAGAACATCATCTCCTCCTAGGGCATGGACACACCTGCTCCCACATAGTCCAGCCTAGAAATGGAAAAGATAGACCAAGAGACAGAGAAAAAACTCTAATTCTGACCTCTTTGTTCCTGGACCTGTTCAACATGGAACTGTCTCTGCTTGGTAGGCTCTACATCAGATCACGCTGCAGCCTCCTCATTCTCACTCCCTACCCACAGTTAAATTGAGCTTTCACTTCTGTACCATGAAGCCATGGTTCTTTCCCACCCCTAGCAAGGGCCTGTTGAACACAGCAGCTTGGCACATGCACCTCAGGTACACTCCCGTGGGATCAGATACTACGGAACAATCCATAGAAGCATCCTGGCCATAGTGCTCATTCCAATTCTGTCACGGAGTATGTGTCAGGAGAACCCAGCAAGTGCTAACCAAACCCTACCTTCCTATTCATCTGTCCAGAAATCCCCCCAGTGCATTGCAAGATAGGACAAGTACATCTCATTCATCAGGAAGAAGAGGGCAGTAAGGCATCTTTGCCACCATCCCTCCTATAGACCTCCAGCCCCAATGTCTCAGCTATATCACTCACATCCTTCCCAGTGCAGCACGACAGCCAACCATTCCCATGCAGAAACCTAAAGGATTCAGAGAAACATTATAGGGCCATGCAGGAAGAATAAGTGGAGATCTAGGTTTGGGCAGGAAACAAGCACTGGAATATGGGAGATATAAACCATCTCCTCAGGTGACAGCATGCTCCCTTGGCCATCACCACCACATGGCCATTTCCAGCACACACTGGACCTGTACCAGAACTGAAGTGGAAGAATTTCAAACACAGATTAATCCAATTCAGAACTAAATTTAGTGCTTCAACTCCCCCATTTTGATGCTGTCATAAAGGGCAACCTACTTTCAATTTGTAACCACACAACAAAAGGCTTTTAAACTATTAAAGCATTGCCTTGCAGTAAAAAAATTAAAAGGTTTATTGCAGATAATTGGCAAATCAGCCATATCAATATAGATGGCTGAAGCACACGCTGCACTCTGCAGAACCTATTTCTAGATAATTTCAGCTCTTCTGTGCATTTCTGCCACAACTTTTACACTTCAGCATAAAAATTTAGGTTGGATTATCAGGTACTGAATGGAAGAACCCTAGATTGAAGTGATTTAAGTCTGCTCCAGCACAGGCACAGTCCGCCAAACTCATTCAGTCCTCAGACTCATTCAGTTACTGATTTTTCTATCAAGATGGCTATGAAAGGCCCACAGAGTGCTGGAGTGAAAAAGAAAACCATCAACCTGAAATTCTTCTTTTTAATATAGCAACAAATACATTCCAATAGCTGTAATACCAACAGCATTTTGCTGCTGCTTTTTTTCCCTTGGTGTGTGTAATGAGGCAGGTAAATACTCCAACATCTAATATAAGCCACTTGCACAACAGAAAAAAGAACCCCAAAACCTACAAATTCTGAGTTCTCAAGTTTAAAGAAAATAAAACAAAACAAAAAAACCCCAAAACCACATTTCAGACAATACCTGATTTACTTCCTTTAGAAAGGCTGTTCAAAATCTTACCTTCCCAAGCACATCAGGGGGAAGCTGACACAGACTGTTGCTACAATCCCAAGTTTCCCTCTCTCTAGTACCCCTGTGCTGATGCCTTCCAAGGCGTTTCGTCCGTGCAGCACCTGGCTCTCAGCTCTGGGTCTGCTGCTTCTCTCCCTGTTCACCAGGCTGTGTTAGCGTTCAGCAGAGACTCTCCACCCAGGTAACTCAGCTTCTTGGACAGACTTATATTTCACATTGCTCTTCTGAACATTTCAGTGTATACACATGAGAAGCAGCAGCAGGAGAAAGACAAAAGCTGTATTTTTCTAACTGCACTTCTCCTTGACAAGCCAGCTCTGCGATCCTGGACAGGTATGTACACATCCAGAAAAATTAGTTTTCAAATGCAGCTTGGGATTTACAGATATGCATTAGTAAATTTGTTGAAATGGAGCAACAATAAGTAGGATGCATATGGTATAGAGAAACAGAGAAAAATTACATTAATGTGGTACCTGTAAACGTACAATAGTAAAAATACCTACTCACTAATCAAAAGCATTTCAACTACTTTTTCCTGGCAGTAATGTCACAACAAGATGAACAATTTCCTCATGCTCTCTCACATGAGTAAAAGCAGAAGATTGAAGGAGAAGGAGCTGAGAGCTAAAAGCTGCTGATGTCCCACGGTGGCTGGGAAGCAGGGGCTGAAGTGCAGAGCACATGTGGGATGAAGCAGAGCTGGAGGCTGGGCACTGCTCTACTGAAGTGGTGCTGAAGAGGCAGACAATTTCATAAGGAGAAAAACATCAGGTAACTGGTCAAAACACTTTATCAAGCATCTCTTGGAGAAATACCGCGTGTGCTGCACCCCAAAAGGGGAGGAAACATTCATCTGTTGATTTATTGAGGCACTCAGAGCAGATGAATCTCACTAGCCCTAACTCAAGCATATAAAATCTCTAGGAAGGAAGACAGTATTTACTAGGGAAAGAGGGAAATGTCTGAAGTTCAATGTAAAGAGAAGCAGTGGATGGTTCCCAGCCTAGTCTGTGAGAGGTGCAGGGACTCCACACAGCATCTGCCAGATCAGTCTCCGTGGCACAGCAGAGGCATGCCCTTAAATCTCCGTTTCCACAAGCTCTTCGCTAACAGCCTACCACTCCTTCTTCAGCCAAGGAAAACTAAAGAAAGAAAAAGCAGATGTCTTGATATTTCCAGTGCTTTGGAAGGGCAGTCTGACAGAGATGACTCCCTCAGTGTCCCTTCACATGGAAGGACACCACTGAGAGAGCTCAGCAAGATGCAACCAGCCCCAACAGAAGACACACCCAACAGGAAACTCCTCCAGCTGATTGGCTCCTGGTTAATATAGCCTTGGCCTTGCCCACCACCCCAACCACAACCACCTGGGTGAGGGCAGAGCCACAAAGACACAGGTGGGACAGGTTCTGCCTCTGGAACATGAAGCCAATAGAAAAAACCAAAACATTCTGGTACTTTGTGACTCATTCACAGGTCAGCTCCAACTTGGAGCCCACAACTCAGTCCCCAGCACTTCATGGTCTCACATAGAAAGTGGGAGACAACAGTAATACACATTCCTATTCCTACCAGACAAGCTACTAACGTTATTCCTACAGCTGAACAAGTTTGGCCTCAAGAGGACAGTGAGAATTACAACGTTTACCTTCCTTCAAAATTTTATTTCCTTCACATTTTCCGATACCTTTCAGTTGTAGTAGATGGGAAGGAAGGGAACACTGTCTTAAAACAGTTCATCGACAAAAGAGGAGGAGAAATTCTAAATAATAGATGCATTGACTTGGGATTCATTCTTGGTCCCTTTTCTCAGAAAAGGTTTGGATATGTAAACAGGATACGACTGAAATACTTGTTATGGCAAAAAGAGTCTTTGGACAAGAACTGTTCCTCAAAAGGCATTTGTAAGTTTTCTTGTCTGTGAGCAAATCAGCAGCATAGTCAAATCAGCTTGCTACCAGGACATGTGCAGGTTTCCAGTACAGGCAAAGAACTGCCTCTGAATTACTCATTTTCTTCTAAGCAAACGCACAGCTATATTCTACGTGCAAAAGTCCAATCTATCGCCTGAAAGAAGCAACAGCCGGAAAATGCATCAGAAATAGATACCAAAGAATACAATGAATAGAAGCAGCATGCTACAAATCTTACAGCCTGCGATGTTTTCCTCAAGCCTGGCTCTCGATGCCCAGAGGCACGGGGACCTACGAATGGCACATCAGCTTTCAACAAAGAGAAGAATTTTCTACTTCTCATTCTTGCAGAAAAAAAAAATCTTGAAAATGTGAAAAAAACCAACCAAAATGTTCGAGGTGAATCATTCCAAACTTACTAAAAATCACAGGGTTTTAAAGGCAATGTGATTAGGAGGTCCCAATGAAGACTTGGTTTGTGATTTTAATAAACATTGCTATTAGAAGAGCCGTTTGATAGAAACCAAACTGCCCAGTCCGGTCACCTTAATGACAGCTGTTTGCTCAAACACCAGCAGTAGAATGAAACCTGCTCCCTGAAGCCCTTTCTGCATTACAGACACCTCAATCAACTCTGGTGGGAAGCAGCCTCTTTATTTACAGCAGGGCAATGAAAACAGAATTCTAGTCATCAAGTCTGTTATTCACTGGATGCTGCTGTAAATCACATTTCCACAGCGAGTGCATGTTTCAGTGCTCATCGTGTTACAATTCTGTTACTGAGATTCCAGACACAAAACTGCTGGGAATGAGATTCTCCCAAATTTGCAAGAAATTACATTTTCTGTCTTGTGCACATCCACCAGAGACAGAATGAACACAGCAGAGAGCTGCAGACCTTGGACAAAGAAACCAGTTTAAATACAAGCAGGGTTTTTTCATTTTATTCTGGTTAAAAATACAGCTATATAGTTATCATCTGCTTTCTCCATCCCCTTCCCGACAAGGAAAGCTGATGGAAGGTAACAAGGGGAACAACAGCTCCTAGGCAGCGATTCACACATCCAGAGGCATTCTGTGACTCTGAAGTAGCCACTGTTTGATGCTGACATTGGGATTTGGCTTCAGTTCCTTCAGCTCAGCCCCAGAAGTACTGAAAGACTAGAGGACAAGCCCCCGCAAGCATCACCTTATGGGGGACTGCTCCCTATTAGCTCCAACCATCAGGTTTTAGCACAGAACAGACTGAGGCAGAATTGTGCAATAACTGCCAAATGCATTGACAGCGAGTAGTCACACATATTAACACTGGATGGAAGAAAAGTGCCCATGTAATACAACCAACAAGATCCATGGGAATAAAAGAGCACACTGCTGTGCCTGGCTTCAGGGACTGTCGAGGCCTGAACAGCGCTCACTGGCAAGCGGCTCCCAGTCCCCATCACGATAGACCTGTGAACACGCCCACAGTTCCCCATAAGAAGGTATCTCAGCACGATCTCGCAGGAAGGAAGCCAGGTACAAACTCCACAGGTGGCAGGAGGGTGGCACGCTGCCAGCCTAGACTGCTTCCGTCCCGACTGCTGTTCTGATGAAAATGCAGGTGACTTTTCTTGACAGACCACAAATAACATCAGGCCAAAGGTTGTGTCACAGCTGAACTGGCGCTTCCATGCAGCACACTCATGGCCCATCAGACACAGGCTGGAACATGTCATATGTCTCAGCTCTGCATTTCTCTCTGAACTCTCTGCTTTAGCTAACAGACTTTCAAGACCAAATTATAGCCAGACAAGTCCTTACTGATGATACATGTGCAGGTGCCAAAAAACAATTATTCCAGCTAAGGCTGTTATTACTGCAGAACCCAAATACCTCCTCTTGATTTGCCTTCTCCTACCACTGTCACTAAGGGAACCCCAACAATCCTTAGCCCCAATACAGTTACAGCTCTAACCCTTGAAAGATCCTGCCACCCTAGGTCACGATGTCTTCATGAGGGCCTTCAAAAACACACTAGGTGTACAGAAAGATAAAAAGGCGATCTGCAAGTGTGCCATTTCCATTGGATGCACTATAGTCACAGAATCACAGAATCCTAGAATGTTAGGGGTTGGAAGGGACCTCTGGAGATTACAAAGTCCAACCCCCCTGCCAAGCAGGACCATAGAATCTAGGGCAGGTTGCACAGGAACGCATCCAGACGGGTCTTGGAAGTCTCCACAGAAGGAGACTCCACGGCCTCTCTGGGCAGCCCATCCAGTGCTCTGTCACCCTCACACTAAAGGAGTTCCTCCTCACGTTGAGGTGGAACTTCCTGTGCTCTAGCTTGCATCCATTGCCCCTTGTCCTATCGCAGGGCACAAGTGAAAAGAGGTTGCCCCTTTCTTCTCGACACCCAGCCCTCACCTGTTTATACACATTAATTCGATCCCCTCCCAGTCTTGTCTTCTCCAGACTAAAGAGCCCAGGTAGGGTCAGTTGACCCTAAAAGGAAACCGAACTTCTGCAATCCTGTTTTGCTGAGCATGCCAGGCCCGGAAACTTCCCTGGAGAGCTGCTCCCTGTCCCGTCACCGCCCAAGAGAAGCCACAGACAAACACAAAGCCTCCCTCGTACACCCAGTCCTCTCTCTGTCAGCCGGCAGCAGAGCCTGTCCCGCGGGACAGGGATGCCGAGGGGCTTTGCCACACCCGCCTCCTGCTCCTCGCTGCTCACAGCGTCTGCCAGATCCGTCGCGGCGGTTCTCCAGCTACCGCAGCCTCACGCTGAACGCTGCCGTCGTGCTCACGGTGGGCCCCGGGGACCGCTGCAGAGACGGGAGCGGTTCGCACGGCGCTTGCGAGCTCTGCCTCGGGAAGCCGGAGGCGAACGGAAGGCGGGGGGGTCCCCTGCCCACCCGCGCCCTGCCCTCGCCGCCGGCGCTCGCCGGCAGCCGCCCTCCCCCGGGGTGAGCGCCGGGCCCCGGGCGCTGGCTCCGCACCGCGCTGCCCGGCGCCGGGACACCCGCGTCCTGCCCGGCGCCCCGGCCCGGGCCCCCTCGCTGCCGGCGGGTGGGGGGGGCTCCGGCCGCGGGCGCGCCAGCGGACGGGGAGGGGGCCGTGGGGGAGAGGGGGGGTTGGTGCGAGGGCGACGGGCCAGCGAGGTCTGTCCCGGGAGAGGGGTGGGCAGGGACGGCGGGCGAGCGGGGCTGGGCCGCACCGCCCCTCGCTATAAACCGCGGGGCCGCGCAGCGGAGCGGGAGCAGCGGGGCGGCCGAGCAGGGAGCGCGCCCAGAGACCGGAGCCGTGCCGTGCCGTGCCGTGCCGTGCCGTGCCGTGCCGTGCCGTGCCGTGCCCGCCCCTCGCCCCGAGGCCGGCCCTCCGCGCAGCCAGGTAAGGCGCGTCCCGCCGGCGGGCCCGCAGCTGCCTTCGCGCCTGCACACGCCGGGCACACGCCGCCGGGCCCCGGGGGAAGGGGAGCGCCCGCGGCCGGGATTCACGCCGCGTCGAGGGGGCGCCGGCAGAGGAAGTCCCGGTGCCGGGCCGAGCAGCGGGCACGGACGCCCCGTGGCCCGGCGGGGCCCCGCCGCTAAACGCGCGGCACGTCCCTGTTCTGGAGGCGGCCGAACGGCCCCCGGGCCCCGGCCGTGCCGTGCCGGGAGCTCCGGCGGCTGGCAGCAGCGCGAAGGTGAAGCGAAGGCCCCCTCCGGCGGGAGCGCAGCCCTCGGAGCGGCGGCAGCGGCTCCCCCCCCGCGGCGCTTCCCAGCAGCCTGCCCGCGGCAGCCCTCTCGCCTCCGGCCGGGCTGCGGGCGGCGTTCGACGCGGCTGGCGCCGTGCCGAGCTCGGCCCGAATTCCCCGGGGCGGCGCTGGCGACTCCCGGCGCGCGAGCGGACGCGGCCGTTCGGGGCCCGACGGGCAGGGCGGCTTGGCCCGTCCGCGGCCGGCGCTGGGTCCGCCAGACCCGGGTAGCGCTGCGTCGGCTCGGCACGCTTCCCTGCTTCCTGCAGGGCAGAGGCGGGAGCGGTTTGCCGCCACGGGCTCATCTTTAGTTAGTTCAAGGACCTTTTTTTCTCCCTGCGGCCAGCCAGCTTCTAAACTCGGCAGCGCTTGAAAGGGAACCTGGGCGAGAGTCCTTCAGCACGTTCCGGTGAAATCCGGTAACGTGTTTTCTGGCCTCCCGCTCTCCGCGCGTTAAAACGCTTGGGATGGTACCGGCTCTTGACCGACCTCCCGCAGAGCAAGGCAGCCGGCGTGCCGGCGGCTCAGGCAGGCGGCTGGACTCGCACCGCGTGTACAAGCGGTACGTCTGCAGGCCTCAGCGCGCCCATCCCCGCGTTGGTGCAAGGCCACCAGGCCGGCTGAGATGCGCGGCAACCAGCGGCAGCAGGGCTGTGTCCAGAGCGGGCACCAGCTGCGGCTCGTGCCACGCGTCCCCGAGGAGCAGCGCGCGCTGCACTCCGCTGCGTGGCGCAGCGCGGGACAGGCTCGCGAACGGGCCCGGTGAAGTCGCGGGCCCCCCGAAGGGATGAGGGTGAAGAGGGATTTTTGGTTGGGAGGGGGCGTCTTGTCTTCTCACTTGCAGGGACCCACACCACTGACGGGATTAGAGTTTTGCCTGGATAGAAGGATGGAGCGTGGCCTGAAGCAGGTAATTACCGTGGTGATGTAGGAGGGCTTTTAGCTCCGTTTTGGTGCCAGACAGATGTTTTACGCTCCTGGCCGTGGCAGCCAATTTTTTTTGGTCGCCACCATAGCCTTTCAAATCCCAGCATCTTTCAGAAGTACGGTAAAGTGCCTGCAGATTAAGCTGCCGTTCCCGTACTGAGATGTTCAGCTGTGTCCCTTTCCAGCAGGAATGGGGGGTTTCTGCGCCCTTTTCCTCTCTGCCGCTTGAACTTTGTAGCAGAGAAAGAGCCGTTACAGTTATGGAGTGCTTCCTAGTTCACACGTTGCTACGCCGAGAAAGCAAAGTGGTCCTGTCACTTTATTAAATTAAGAGAAGTCGCTTTTACTATTAAATTTGAATATAGTTGGTTTCATTCTCCCCTTACTTTTGTCAAGGTAGTAGGTGGAAACAGAGTTAATTCTTAGTCTGGAGAAGAGCAGGAGCGCACCCATTTCCGATGCTGTGAGGTGTCCTGCCTTCCTGCTTGGAAACAGGACCTGGCTTGGGCATGTGCACGCTGCAGCTGGAAGTTACCGCTTTGAAGGGCAATAAATACCAGCCGGAAACGCCGGTATCCACACAGCACTGCAGAAGGGAGGAGAGCGCTGCCTTTCAACTTAAAATGTCGCAGCTCCAAAACCTGCTTTTTGCAGTCCGCTTAGAACAAGAAGATGCGTGATCTGTATTTCTGTTACCCGCTGAATGAATAATATTATCCTTAACTCCATTAAGTACCTGAAAAGGCGTCACATTTCTTTTTGCTATTTGTAGTACTACAGAAACGTAGGCAGATGCGGAATGTAAACATGGTGATTTATATACACTTTCTAGAATAATTCCGTCGAAATGTGTGGACTGTGTTTGCAGGCGTGGATGTATGTGTCAGAATTAATTCCGGTTAAAAATTTTATTTCCGCTGATGAGCACTCCCTGTATTTTCCTCCACTCCTAAGTTTTCCGCGCTGTGGTAGTTTTGTCCTCTATGTTTGTTAAAGGGATACATTTAGCTAGTCCTTTCCTCTGGCACTGCCTGTGGTTCCTTACTCCAGCTCCAGTAATTCATGTGGTAACTTAAAGTTACAGAAAGTACAAACTGCCATTATGCTGTCCTAGTTAAACTCGTGTTTATGCAAGAGGGTAGTATTGGTTGGAAATGTTCTAAGCGGTCCCAAGTTACTCTCATTTGCTCACTACCTCTCCTTTTTCTCTGTGCCTTCTTGAGGTCCAGAAGCTACTAGTGTCACGGGGAGTATTCACAATCTCACCTGTGGCTATTACTGCCCAAATTTTAGGACATCTCGTCAGTTGTTTCTGAATGGTTGGCATGTATCTGTGTTGCCTACACTTCAAGTCTCCTTTTTTGCCTCGGTGACTTCATAAAAGGGTCCCGTTCTGTCTTAACTTTGCTAGAGAACATGGATATTTTTGCATTCTTTTAATCAAATGCTATGTCTGACGCAGATTACATGGTTAATCTTGTGTGGTTTTTAAGCTGAATTTTACCGAGGTGTCTCCTGGAAGATAACCATTAGAGAGAAATAGACTAAAGTGGAATTTGTATGCCTTACACCTGAAGCTGAGTAGGGGAGGCTGAGAGCTTATCAAGATTCGTTGACATACAAATAGATCAGCTTAAGCAGTATATTAGATATGCCCAAAGAAAGTGGCCAAATGGCAGTGGAAGGAGAGAAGGACAGCAAAGCCAAATAACCCCCTTGCCCATTTCTGGCAGTAATACTGGCAACCCAGCAACCATCATCGCTCTCCAGAAGGAGAAGTATAATCTCAGAATCCTTTCAGAGTTGCAGGCGTGGTAAGATTTACAGCTTAGAGGTGGGTGGACTAGGTCTGGGTACAGCCTGGTCACTACAGGCCCATGGCAGCCTGCTTGCCTCGTAGGCTCCATTGCATGTTTAGCCAAATCTCGAGCCTTTGGGCAGTCTTGTTTCTAGCTTACTAGAAGCCTTATCTAGCTTACTGCTGATGTTTGTGCCTGATGCTTTCAGTTGTGCAACAGCTCCATCAGAAGAGCGGTGACATGGATGTTGTTTTCTACGCCATGTGTTGCTCTCAAATATTAGGGAACAATTTTGCAGTATTCTTGGATAGCAGTTCTAATTTCTGGACAGTTTGTCCTAAGGGAGACAATGGTATTTTTAAGAAGTCAGCTTCCGCGTGGTCAGAATCAGGTTTGAGAACCTAGTTAAGATAAAATTGCAGAGCAACACAAAGAAATTTTTACAAGTCTTGTGGAACTCTGAAGAGAAAATGGAAAATGTGGATCACTTATGAAGACAGGGGAAAGTGGAGGGAAGACTGACTTTGTTCTTTTTCACTATTGTAGGATTAGATTCCACATGCTAACAGGAGCAAACAGGTTGCTCTTGCTAAGTCTTGAACCTCAGCTACTTATCCGGAATTTGGCAGGTATACACCAGGTGAGCTCAAATACATTGGAGCATGAGTAGGTGGCAACAAAATTTCTCCTTAGAGCTTTAAGGTCTATAGACCTCAAACATGAGGCCAAACACTGCAGCCTGAAGATCAGAAAGGCTCCAGCAGAGCTGTTTTCTTATATACAGCTGCTATTGCACAGAAAGTTACTAATCACAGTATCATTTTCTGTCTCCTTCTGGTCCTGAAACCCCCTGCAGTGAAAAGCAAGCCAGTAAGCTTGTGCTGAGCTCAATATTACTTTTAGTTCCCTTTCCATCAACAAATTTATCCGTCAGGATCACTTTCACCAACGGACAGTCATTGTGCTCAGAGCACTCATACCATGTTCTGTACCATCTTCTAAAACTTATCCTCTGGAAAAAAAAAAAAAGGAACAGATGTAATCTAGAGAAATCTGTGTCATTTTTGAACATTTTCAGGAATTTTAACAAATCTGACAAACCAGGTGAGTTATGATACTGTACTTTGGTTTTTTACCTCAGCTGTAACAACCAGCTGAACAGAGGTTGTCTTGACTGTAAGTCCTAACAGCCGGGATTGTTTAGGACAAAGCACGTATGACATAGAATGGCTGGTCTAATCATGTACGACCTTATCTTCAGATAAATGATGGATTATACTAAAATTACTTTGAGCTTTCAAGTGAATTGCAAGTAAGGGTAGGAAAACATCAAGCTCCAAATGGCATGCTGTTAGTATTCTGTGTTGCACCATCATCTGAAAGAATGGCAGATTTGGGCTGTCAGGGGCCTTTTACAATTTTCATTCCATTCGGTTTTTGTTTGATAGCAAGACTGTCCAGGTATCCGCTGTATAACAAAGCTAGCTAGAATGCTTGGGCACTATTTGTGGTGTTTATCTCCTTTTATTGTAGTTGAGTAGCGTTTCTCTTACAGGCACAGAAAATGGGTAATAACTGAAGACGACCTCACAGCAGGGACGTGAGATCAGATTGGCAGTGCATCAGTGAGCGGCGTGATTGAAGACAAGACAACAAGCAAGCTACAGCAAAAGGTAACTGGCAGTATCTGAATTTGGGCAAGGTCAATACTGAGACAGTATTTCACTGTTTGAGGTGAAAGCTATAATTAGAGTTATGGCCACAACAGAGAAAGATTTAACCAAACCCCTTATTTCAGCTAATTCACCTGTTCCTTTCTTTACTTCTAGGTCATACAGGTTTGTCAGTTACTGATAGATCATTGGCTAGTGGAATCTAATAATCAGTAGATGAAGTATAGGAAGAGAGATACAAAATAAAACAGCCTTCCTGAGTTGCCTCAGTTTTCTGAAAATTCAGAGTGGTACACTGAATGAGAGTACTGTGCCTCAGCATTTCTAGCTCAGAGGAACCCATGTAAATAGTAAAACATTCCAGAAATCCACCGAACAGCTGTACTCTTATGTTGGGGGGCTTACGCAAGGGAGAAAGGAAGAAAAATGCACTAGTTGACCTGACTAAAAAAAATGTTCTGCTGGCAGCTATACTCCATTTAACTCTGCTTTAGCGTCAGCACAGCCTGGGCAGACCCTTTGAAGCAGGCAGCACATATGTACAGAGATGCAGCCTGAACTTGTTCATTGAGGAACCATGCATGCCTCTCCCAATCCAAGTTTATAGGATCTATGTCACCTTTCCATCTTTTTTCTTTATAAGCTCCTATTGGTTTTCATCTTTTCTCCTTTCTCCCTTCATTCTTGTTACCCAAGCCAAGAAGTTTGTACAGTTTTCCTTTCCTCCTTCTGTGAGGTGCATTGAGCCCAAGAGTTAGTCTGCTGCCACTCAAGTTGCTCAGGATTTCCTCACTCCTCAGGTTCTTTACTTAATGTACAACAATAAGAAATGGAAAGCATGGGGCAGGCATTGACGTATGTTTTCAAAGTGAGACTCTAGCTCTGCTATTGGACTTCTGTCTTTGTTTTCCTCTTGGCTTTGTTATTAGCAGCTTACCATCAAACAAGTACAGCTTTTCTTTTTCTCAGATCAGGCTTTATTTCAAGTAAAAGATATGCTTCCTAAAAAGCACTCCAAAGGAAAAGGTTTCAAAAATTCCTTTGTCTTCAAATATATTTTATGATGCTCTTCCATGTTCTTAAACATACCCTCAAAAAAAGTCCAGTCAGCACAGGATTGCAAGCATTTGTTCAGCTGAATAGGTGATTTTCTTAGCACTAAAGTAAAGCTCATAGGCACCTTTTGGAGGGCACAGCACTCCCCTTTCTGCCATCTGTGCAGCTATGTTTGCTTGAGAACCAAGGCTGCACTTTGCGGGGATGCACTGATTCACAGCAGCATGGCTTAGCTCGCACTCCGGCTGTAGCAGCCCTCTTTGCTACCTCTGTGGCTGGTCTCAGTACCCACAAGGAACGTCTCAGAGCCAGGGCAGTAAAGAGAGTGCACTGATGAATTTTGTTTTCAAAATAGAGCAATAAATCTAACTTTGAAAAAAGCCAGGAAACAAGCTGTACAAATTTGGCAGAACATCTATTTTGGTATCATTCTATTAAGTGTGCTGCCTTCCAGACACAGCGCTAAGGATCACGGTACCCTGTTTTTTCCATGGGGGATAATACCTTTCACAATGACATGGATTAAGATGTCTGTATTTGACCTTTCATTCTCTTCGATTAACCCCTTAGCACCTCACTAGTCCAGTTGACTTGTACAAAAATCACAGATACGTTGCTTGTCTTTATATTTGGCTACTCAGATTTTCTTCTAGTCCTCAGGATGATCTGCCCTTACCAGGAGTTTTGTGCAAGTGAAAGCACAATTGGGCCTCTGTGTTTTCCATCTTATCCTTGCTAACAGTTACCATGATGCTAACTTCTCCTGGGCTTTGCTGCATTACCATTTTAAAAGATCTTTTTGGTCTGGATAAACTCTTGTACTTTACCAGTTACTCATATTGTTTTCTTTCCTCTCTACCTTTGGTTCCCCTTTGCTGACCCTAATGAGGTATTCATTAAGAAGCCACCATGCTGATCCTTTTGCTTTTAATCTTTTAACTTTTCCCTCCAGGCTGTTCCTAACATTCTCATTTAAGGAAGAAAAGTCTTTTCGAAGGCATGTTGCCATTGTGTGATATTTTTCCACTGTAAGGATATCTAAATTAATTATATAAAAGAAAAGCAATCAGGTGTCTCAGTCAGATGCAGTGAACCAAATCTGAAGTATGACACAAGGAGAACAAAGCTTCCTCTGAACGAAGGAAGGTGTTGAAATCTAACATCCTCGCACAGAAATCTGCAATACATTTGCTTTTGCTTCTCCTTTAAGACAAATGCTATTTTTCAGCATGAAGTAAAAGAAAAAAGTTCAATGTGAGGTTTGTTTTCCCCAGAAAACAAACGTAACACTTTGTCTATAGGAGGTCATGTGGAAATCACTAGCCCTGGTATTGGAAATGTAGTGATAAAGCTTCCACGTTTGTTGGTTTAGTTAACATGACAGATACTTTAGTGATGCACCAGTGTGAGTTAGGGGTTGACCTGTTGGAAAGCAGCTCTGCAGAGAAAGACCTGGTAGTCCTTGTGGGCAGCAAGTTAACCATGAGCCAGCAATGGGCTCTTGTGTCCAAGAAGGCCAATGGTCTCCTGGGGTGCATTAAGGAGAGTGTGACCAGAAGGTTGAGGAAGGTTCCTTCCCCTCTACTCTGCCCTGGCAAGGTCACATCTTGAGTAGTGGGCTCCCCAGTTCAAGAGCATCAGGGAACTACTGGAGAAAGTCCAATGGAGGACTGCAAAGATGATGTGGAGACCAGGACATCTCTCTGACAAGGAAAGGCTGAGAGATCTGGATGTGTTTAGGCTGGAGAACAGAAGACTGAGAAGGGATCTTATAATTGTTTATAAATATCTAAAGGGTGGGTGTCAAGAGGATGGGGCCAGGCTCTTTTCAGTGGTGCTCAGTGATAGGACAAGGGGCAACAAGCACAAACTAGAATATAGGAAGTTGCACCTAAACAGGAGGAAGATCTTCTCTGAGGGTGACAGAGCACTGGAAGAGGCTACACAGAGAGGTTGTGGAGTCTCCTTCTCTGGAGACTTTCAAAACCCACCTGAACATGCTCCTGTGCAGTCTGCTCTGGGTGAACCTTCTTTAGCAAGAGGGTTGGATTGGATGTTTTCCAGAGGTCCCTTCCAATCCCTACCATTCTGTGCTTCTGTGAGGGTGGTATGGCTGTGTTCACATAGACAGACAGGCTGCATCTGTGCTTGTTTCTCAGTTAATGTTTTCATTACTCAAAGCAAAAGCTTCTATCAGTCACTTTAGCCACATTGGAGATAGCTGAGAAACAGGGATGTGATTTGTTAGAGGTTTTCAGAGACAGAAAATCTTTTTAGATGACAGTGGGCAAGATGAACTACTCTGGGCCAGCTTGTCTTATTTCCATTAGGTTGAAAAGTGGAACACCTCTATTTGACAGAGGCCTCTCCATTTCTGGAGTAGAAACAGGATTTTCAGTGTTTCTTTTCTCTCCCACTTTCTGACAGTTTAGCCGTTGTTGAAGGTAATTGCCTAGTTCTGCACAATGCATTTCTTCAGCTTGTTATTAATTAATTTACATTTGCATTCTATTTTTGTGGGGGAGTAAAAATAAAAAGCACATCCTGCAGAGAAGACTGCGTATTCAGCCTGTTGAGCAATCAGGTGCATCATGGCTCCGTCCTGGTGATTTAGCTCAATGGCAGGCAAATGTGCTTTTGAGGATTAACATATAGGTAAGGCCTCACACACATCAGGCCGTTTCCGTGCATGTCAAAAAGCTCCTGATCTGCTGCATGACTCGGAGCAAATCTATGTATGTAAGCTCTGGTAGCACCTTTCTTACTCTTTTCCAGGAAAGTACAGAAAGGTGGTTCCCTGTACCAGGGATGTAGGAGCATCGTTAGGTTGCAGAGATCATTGCTCAACATGTTATTATCTCACTTTTAACTAGGGAAAGTTGTTCGGGAGCTTAAGCTGCATACATAATGTAAACTTTTGGCTCTGCATCTTCTGGCTTAGCAGAAGAGTAGCATGGCTGTGGGAGAGTAGACAAATGACACTGTGGTCTCTGAATAAACTGAATTACCAAGACAAAGCAAGGAAACCTCTGTTTGGACTAACTCGAAATTCCACAAAGAAGCCCTGTCACCTTTTTGTCTACAAAGTTATTGGTTGTGTCCCCTGCCTTTCTTCCTACAAACATCTTTGCCTAGAGGAAGCAACAGGAACCTATTTGCAACATCGCTTCCAGCAGTTTTACACTAGTTACACCACTGATTGAATTGCATCTTTCACAGTAAAGCTGTAAAACAGAAAAAGGCCAAAGAACTTGCAGCTAGATTCAGTAAAATCCTGTTCTCCCAGATGTAGGTGAGTTGGTTCACGAGGAAACAATCGCAGCTTTGGCATTTCTATTTAATTTTCTATTGTGGTCTCTGCCAGCAAGAGAGAAGGTTCTGACAGTGATTGCATGTTGCTTTGGGCATCTCACTTATGCATTAACCATTTAAGAACATTATCATTTCTAATTTAAGTGTATGAAATCCCATTTTCTGCTAAATTTTCAGCAACTATGAGTTTAAACTTATATAAATATAACCTGTTTTTATACAGAGGCTGGTAAGCATATACTTGCTGACTTCACTCAGTACCTGGACTTAGAGTAGGTGGTAATACCCTTCTTTATAGACAGTCTTTAACAGGCTGTGCTGATGTTGTTTTGGTTTGGTTTTTGGTCTGCCTCCCTATTATTAGACTTATTTTCTGTCCTTTAATGCCACATGTCATTTTGTTAATTTACCATTCTTAACAGGGTTTGAAAGATGTTTTGTCCTTTACCACCTATTTTTTCTCCCTGGATCAGAAAGCAGAAGAGGCCCAGGTTTCACAACACAATACACTTTGTTTCACACACATTGCAGTACCTGTAATAAACTAAAATCTATTTACAATTAGCCTTTGTCATTGGCTCATCTCAGTTAATAACAGCTGAGAGTGTGGAGAGTCTTCATCATGGGAGGCAGGTGAGTCTAGAGGAGAAGTGAACTGTGTACCTGTTGCTTCTCACAGCTGTCTGTGGGAGTAACACCACGTCCCTGCAGAAGAACAATCCGTTGCAAAAATTGCTCTGGACAACAGCCATGTTAAGTGATGCACATTTCTAGTATTTTAGGCTTCAAATTGAAATACCACATGTTAGAGTTTCGTATGCTGCAAAACCTGTGAGGAAGAGCCAGGACATGCACATGCCCTCTCATGTCTTGGAGTCAGGAACAGAATAACAGCTTGTGAGCAAGGAATCGCCCAGAAGACACTTAATATTTGGGGGTTCAGGTCACGTGGCCATAGTCTATGTGAGTAGCTGTTACTCTCAAGGTTCCAAAACATTAGCTACACCATAACAGTTGTCATCAAATAGTAAATCCCAGAATGCAAATAATAACCTCTAAAGAGGCAAAGATTTCACTTGGTTTCCAAAACAAAGACTTTATGTAGCACTCCTGAGGTTACTAACCTCTCACTCCTTTCTGCTGTATAAAAGCAATTTCCATGTGCCGTGAAGTTAACAAAAGAGGGGCTAACTCTTCCTTTCCTACCAACACCCGTGCATCTGATTCATTAAAAGCTTTGTGTTTGGACTCCTCAGCAAAGCCCAGCCTTCTTTTCTTTACCCATCCAAAATTTTTCTCTCTGCATCTTCCTTCCATATTGCCCATGCCCTTAATGTCATGCTGCTTTGAAAAGTCGCTATTCACACAACACCAAAAGAGAACAAGCCACACGAGAGATTTCCAGCATGTGCCTGACCTTGTCTAGAGTGACCTCAGTAGAACTTGCATCATCCCCCTCCAGTGGGGGTAGGTTTCCCAAAGTTCTGCTGAGTTTTGGGGGCTTTGCGAAATATAGATGGTAAAAGCGTATTTTGAGTATGTGCTTTTCTAAGTTAGCAAAAGCAGCTTCCTTCTTACAACACTGTCCCTTTTGCAGCAGCATTCTAAAGCATCATCCTTTCAGGTATTTTAGATAACAGAAATGCATCATTTCTGCTACAGGATCTTTGATATTTGTAGACTCCACACTTTTCTGCTTTTAAGAAGGTGAAAAGATAAAAACTCAAGGTGGGACCAAAAGCCTGCCTTCAACATTGGTTACAGGGCAAGTTTCGTGATACCTCATTGAAACTAGGGAAAGAGCAAGTGGCTGAAGTACAGACAAGTCAGCTGGTTTAATCACAGAATGAGAGCATGCCGATAAGTAGAGAAATCCAGAACACAGGCCTGTCCTTAAGCACTGGAGATACCTTAGTTTGATTGGCACCTTTGAAACGGTTCTGAATTTCAAAATTGCATTAAAAAATAAAGATCCTCAGTTCTATAAAGGATCTTTAAGTGCAAATACTGTTTCTCCCTGTCGGGTCCCGTTCTGGCCTCAGCAATTCTTGGCACAATTGAGGCCTCCAAGTTGCATCTGGAGCTGAAACTACTGTCTTTATAAATTCAGATATTGTTAAAAAACAGCAGAGCAACGAACCAATTGCCTAAATGTGTCTGTGCTGTTCATAAAATTGTTTCTTCCTTGAACAGCAGTAGAAGAGTATTCATTCTTGCATTCACAGCAGTTTGTGGAAGTAGCCTTTATTTCCCCCAAAAGGCCAATCTCCAGGTGGTAGCTACCTTCTACTGGACCAGTGAAACCATTGACTTAATACTGAGACGATCTGGACACTGTAACTAAGAACTGTTTCAGTGTTGGATGCTCAAAGGCATTGACTCCAGCAAGAAATCAGAATGACCAGAGACCAGTGATACTCAAAACAGCATGGAAAATATCTTGTAAGCCCTTATTAAGCTCTGCATGCTTGAAATCACAGTAATATAACACAGTATTTCTCCTACAAGAAGTAACAGGTGTTGCTGCTATTTTCATATACTTACGGAGGCACCCGTAAGCTTCAGTGAAGAAGACCACATAACCTCAAAGATAGATTAATAAGTATATGAAATATCCAGAAGTCAAATGGCAATTTTATGTATGATCTGAAAAGAGGTGAGATACCTCACACATTGTATCTGATCTCTGTTGTGTTAGCAGAGGGCATGATAAGGGCTTTCAGCAGCATTTCTTATTTCTTTCCTCTCTCTTGTCTCTCCATAGCCTTTTCCATATAAGATGTAATATCGATATAATTAGTATAAGATATAATGTAGATCTGGATCAAGCCCAGGATTAATGTAAATTCCCCTACTCAGGTTGGAGGAGTTCACGATAGAAGCTTATGGTTCATTCCAAATGGAAAGAATAGTGCCAATATAAATTTTAGGTGTGTGGTTAGATTCCAGAAGCTAATTTGTGTAGGATGTTCACTCCTGTGTAATTAAAAACATATTTAAAGCTTGTTATTCCATAGAACTAAGATATCAGAATAGAAACTTAAAATTCATCAGATTATTTCACTCGCTTTTAACAAACCTTAATTTGATTTCTGTCTTTTATTAGAAGTGATCACATGGGGCACACTATATTTTATATAGGCAATTCCAGCTGCAATACAGGAAATGTTTTAATCCATTTGTTTACTATCACTTAGAGAAAGTACGTGCAGCACGTAACCTTTCACAGCTCAAACTAATCTCACTTTTATTTGTTCTGGGACTTGATGGCTTAGTTCTTGTTAGCTATTGACTCTTTTGGGTACTTCCAAATGCCCTAAAGATCCTACATAATCAGGCATCAAGTCTGAAGTTATGAATATGCAGTAAGCTGTATATTCCTAATAAAATAGTACCTTACATTCTGTTACCTGTCTAAAATCTTTTTGTGCCAGTGCTGAAAACCTTGACCTGAAATAGATTTATTTTTTCTTTCATGACGTCTAATGTGCAGTAAGTGGCATTGTCAGCAATATGAGGAGTTGACACGTCCCTCATAAGCAGACTTTTGTTTTGCCTGATGATTATTGGTCATTTCAGTCTCTTAGGAGGGCACCAATCTTCCTGTCTGGTAAAACTAAATGCCTAGAACAGAGGGGAAAAAAATCCATGCTGGATTGATGATGGTGGTTCATGTCCTCATTTCAAAGTCTTAATATGTCTTAGTGTCTTCAGCCTCTTTAAGAAAAAGAGGCAATTCTTTACCCTGTGGGCCAAACAAGAAGAGCGACTGCCTCCTGCTATAACAATTATTTTTTAACATTTAAAAACTAATTCAGCTCTAAGTTTAATAACCTAGATAAAGAAAAGATTCTGTTCATTCCTGTCAAGATAGAGCAACTGAGGTGACTGGGACAAGGGGGTAGCACGTGGAGATCAACCTTTCAGACATCATCTTTTCTGAAGCTCAGAGTTTTGATGTTTAGTTTCAGAAGTACTGAACTAGAAGTATTAAGCTGGAAATACATTTTATTTTCTTATATTTTCAGTTTTAAGTTACTGCTATGCCGATAATTTTATCTTCACATCTCTTAAGGATGTGTAATACCTAAGACACATTAAACAATAGTGAGTTTGCAACACATTCATTTAGCCTTGCTCAAAGAGATTGCTTTGATGGGTAAACATGAAAGAAAGAGACCAGAAAATTATGTGAAAAAAAATCTAAGATATTTGGAGTATCAGGTGTACTGTTAAGCCAGAACCAGTGATATCTAGAACTACCACCTCACTGATCTTCCTCGAGACATTAGATAGATTGAGAATAGTTATTCCTTCAGTTCTTCATTTATTGAACTCAAGAATGTTTTTCCTCCCCTTGACGGCAGAGAAAACAAAGTTCTGTGTGTATAGAGGAAAAGCTCCCAGAAAACAATGTTTACTTTTAAACATAAACCTAGAGGATCCACAAAATGAAATCTATAAACTAAAATACTGAAACTTCCTCTCAGCTGAAAGACTTCTTGCTAACTGTGAGTGCCCTGTGGATCAATTGGGCAGCAAACTTTTGTACAAAAAACCCCTTAATCATTGCTGTGCTAGTGTTCACTAAACCACTGAGTTCTAGTGAGGTTGAGAAACTGCAGTGAAGTTGAGCAATCTTTCTCTGGCACTAACATCTGCAAATAAAATGTTATAGAAATATGTACATCAAGATTTCCCAACTTCTGGAAAAAAAAAACGTACGTGAAGAGGGAATTGGTAGAGTTAACTTTGGCCAAAGAGCTAAGTAGCGTGAAGAAATATTTTCAATGTTTCTGGACTCTTAAGTACTACAAGAGTATATGCAAAAGATAGTTCTGACTTTCACTGCTGCTGCAGCTGCTGCAATTGTAACTGTGACGTTATTACACTGCAGGCTGTTAAAAAAGCACGTGGAAAATTTGTCACATGTTACATTGTAGTATTATTAACATACTATATTGTAGTACTATTAAGCATTTCACGTCCCCAAAAAGTACTTGACAGATTTATTCATCACTCCTCAGCCCCATAAATTAGTGGTTTAGAGGTGACCTGGGGGCAGCTAAGAAATGGTAAAGATGCTTACATTTTCAAATGGTGAAACTGTTTACAATTCATAAAACCTCTACAGCACTTGAGGTCTAAAAATGACCATTTGGAGAACAGAAGATGTGTGGGCTCATTTTGCCTTTCCATGTCCAGAAATCCCTTAAATAACTTAAAAATACAAAAAGGATTAGAAGTAGTTCTGAAGTGGCATTTTCACCAATAAAAATGCCTTCCTCCAAAAAGGAAAATACATGTTTGGGTCTTGTTAACCTAGGATTTCCTTCAAGAATACTCCCTGGCTGATAGCTGGAAAAAGAGTTGTATGCTTAACAACGTGCCTAGTTAGTGTTAAAATAAATCTTCTAGTCTAATGAGTAGGTGCCAGTATTTTTCCATCTGCATTTTTAAAGTAAACTATACTTTAGTCTCCATTTTAAAATATTCTTCTTAATTTGGCTCATAAACTTTAGAGAGTTTAAACTGCATATGTCTTTGAAAAAATAAAATATCAGGATTTTGTTCCACGACTTACAAGTGCAAGAATTGGACTGAAGGTTAACAAAACCAGGAATGTACTAGAATAAAGGAAATTAGATACAAGGTAGGAGATACTAAATTAAATAGTTCACTCTGGTACATCATACTTTACATAAATGCAGAAGGTCAGTGACAGGTATTTTGCCTTGTGTTTGCATCTTAAATAATCTTGAAGGAAGCGGATACTTTGAAAAGCGATGGCATTTTAATATAAAATAAAACAATTGTCTTATTTTAAAACAGGAAATACAGACCTCTAGCGGTCGAAATATATATTCTATGAGTTAGACTTCAAAGTAATTTAAATGTCACTATGCTTAACTGTGTTGCTTTCCTTTTCCTTTACATTCCCCCCTCCCCAAAATCGTTCAAAATCCTACACCCTCCCAATTCCACTGTTCAGTCATTCCACAAGCACTGATTTTTCCCAGAGCAAAAAATATTTTCATCTGTCCTTTTCTCACATACATTTTATGACTGCAACTGAGTACAGCTGAAAGATACTTGAGAATTGAAAGGAAAATGAGTGAGAGTAGTCTGTGAAAACAAACAGAGGAGAGATGTTCATTCTTTTCAGAATAAGCTATGAAGCCATCATACAGAAGGACAGACTCTTTTGAAGTATGCTGGAGAAAGTAAATACAGAGAAGCTTCTGCTTGCAGAGAAGGTCAGAGCACATCAACAGACCACATTTACAAGGTAGCACTAGCTGGTCCTCTGCTAGCGCAAAAGGAAGTAGTAAGTGATTTGGAGTTTTGATGTTACAGAAGAGCCGGGTCCTAGAAAGGTCACAGGCAGTTTATTTTCCAGCTATATAGAAGTAGCACTAATGAAGCAGACCAGCTTCAACTCCTGCAAGGGGAAGGAACAAAGAATCCATGTATAGGTTAGAGAACTGAAAAGAGAAATACTTTAAAATTTAAAAAAAAAAAGCAACCACTATAAAATTCACAGCAATTTCAACAGACGGGCAGTTGCTTCATGGGAGACTGAGCAGGAGGACAGCTATTAAACCAAAATGCACAGGCCAGTACAAGGCCCTGAAAATTCCGTTTGTTGTCATGTCAGCCCACCTCCTGATCCAAAAATTGTGAAAGTAACAGCCAGTTTGACAGGTACTACTACAGATCTTCTGAAGCTTGCTTTCTGTTCTTGCTGCTCGTGATGTACAGAGGGTGTTCCGGCCCGGTGCTGCCTGTGGTGGTTCTGTTTCAGTGATACATTGATTTATTGTCATTTGCCATGAAGTGAGATGCTGACCTCTGTGTAAGATAGCGTCAGCGATGACAGGATCCCTGCGCGCCTTGCAAGGCCACAATAGTTTGAATTACGTGCCTTTATTAGTTCAAGTGTTTGTGTTTCTCTCACCCTCCACAATTTACCTATTAACTCTGGACTAAAATTACGTAGGAAAGCCTTGAATGGGGAATACAGACTGTTAGAAGAAGCAGCAGAAATAAGAGCTAGGAAAAGGGTACATTTATGGCTTCACAGTGGTATTGCTCGGGAACTCCAGGAGGGCAGAGAAGATGCTGAAGTAGGCATATGAAGTAGAAGAAATTATATTCATTAAGGCAATGAGAATAAAGGGGGTTGTTCTGCTAGACAGGAAAAAAAAAGGCTGTGAAATAAAGCATGCAGAAAGTGTCATTAGTTTCTCAGCAATTAGAAAAATAAGATAGAAGGAATTAAGAAAGAGAGGGGGCTAAACTCTCAAGATAAAGGGAAAAAGCTTATGCCACTAGAAAAAAACAAACATAGCTAATATATTGGACATGTTTCAAACATTATAGCCTCTCCTCTCCCCCTGCAGTCACTTTATATGAAAATAGAATGCATCATCCTCTTAAACATGGGCCTGTCTTCTCATTTGTAAGAAAAACAAATAATCCACCTACCATCAGAAGGAAAAAGCCCTCACATTACCCAGTGGTGAGGTGGCTTAAACTGTGGCAGGGTTGGTCAGCCTGTGTTTATTCAGTCTTTGTCAAAGCAAATACCAAAACCACATTTTTGTTTAAAATCTGACTTGTGACACCTGGTTATCTATTTATAGCTGGTGAAGTTCCCACAGAAAGCCACAGTCAGTGCTGTCTAATCTGACGGTGGGCAAAGTGCTGTTTACCTTGCGTGGGCTCAGCATTCCTTGTTTCCACAGGCAGTGTAATTAGGATGCGTGTTCACCCAACAGAAGCAATGAATGGAGTGGTGATTAATAGTTGGTAGAGCAGTCTGCAGCATTTCATTATCAGTGACTTATTATAATCACTGTGATTAAAAAAGATAAAAGGTCAAACAGGACAGTAACATACAACAGGGGTTTGCTGCTCACCAGATAATTTGCTCTGAGATGGATGCTGCCACACCATTCACCGTCGCATCAATTCAGTCCTCTTAGAAGAAGCTCCTTGTGTGTCAGCCTTGAAGTGATCCAATTATGATTATGTTACCTCGGCTCGCTTGAGATGCTTTAGGTGGAATTCTCGATGTGCACAATTTCAGTACTTGCATTTACCTGGTCAGTGGTTTAACCTGCTGGTGAATTCTGGCGGCATGAAGCTGTACCAGCCAGTTATTTCTGTAATGTTTGTAAACAATCTGCAGCACTTCCCATGGAGAAGTATCTGCTTTGCATGAAACCTATATAACCGCAATCCTGGAACAAGCAAATAAACTGTGGCAAGTGAGAGCAACAGCAGAAATGATCGTGGTACGGGGAAGAAATCACTGCCTGTAAGGAGCGGGCACCACCACAGCTGCCCAGTCTCCCACTCCGCACTGCTATGGGCCTGTGCCTTCCCAAACACATTACTCTCTTCTGTATGGAAGCTTTTCCTAATGCTCTAAAGTTACAGATGTCGTCAAGGCAGCAGATCTACCTGACCAAACACATCCTTTGCACAATTCTACTGACTTCAGTGTTACACCAAAACCTTTAATTCCAGACAGGTTACAGTCTTACACAGATACATAAATTGAAGTATCATACTCTTTCTTGACCAAATTCCTGATTCTTGATGGACTTGTGCCTTTTTACTTCATAAGCACTCCAAAATAAGCTCAGGGAATTCAGTACCTGAGAGGGCCAGACACAAGTTTTCAACTCAATTACTTTTTTTGTTTCTTTTAACACATACCTGAAAACAGAATATAGTCATTATTACACTTTATTGGAAGTACATATGGTGTTAATTACATCAACTAAAGCTGCTCCTGGCACATACAGGCCATCATGTGGGTTGAAAAGGGAGACTGGAAATGAAAACATGCTCCGCCGAAGGGGTGGATGAAAAATCAAAATGAGTACCTAATCTGAACTCACTTATTTTGTTAATCCATTACACTTTGTATTTACAGAATGAACTAGGATTCAGAGTGCTTAAGTAGTTTCTGAGATACCTGAATAACTTTGCTAATTAGGTATCACCTATTCATGAAAAGAAAATAACCTAGAGACTCTCCTGAATTTATACTTATCTTCTATGTTGAGTCTCTATGATTATTTTTATGGTGTATGTTCACTAACCAGTCTTACGTTAAATTGAAACCTTGTTAATTGAAAGAAGCTTGTTAGATTTTGTTTATGTTCAAAAGAAACTAACACTGTTCAGCCAGCCCCTAGCATTCTTACCTCTGTTTTATTCTGCAACCAGAGTCTACATTAAAATACAAATAGGTTGAGAAAACACTTGAAGATGGCTTAGTTTTAAATTCGAAGACATTAACACATTGTGTTAGACACAAGAACTGGACATTTAATTGAAACTTAAAAAAATAAATAAATCCCTGTTGTGAATAATATTTTCTTCCTCTTTTCCTCTCCTAGGCTTGAACTTGTATGTTCTTCCTGAAAATAGGTTACAGCTGAAGAGATCAAGATGATTCCAAGTTACTCAACTGAAGAAACTGTTAAAAGAATCCATGTTGACTGCCCTGTCTCAGGGAGGCACGGTTACATCTACATAATGGTTCCAACTGTTTACAGCATCATCTTTATCATAGGCATATTTGGGAACAGCCTGGTGGTTATTGTCATTTACTGCTACATGAAATTAAAAACAGTAGCCAGCATCTTTCTTCTAAACCTGGCACTGGCTGACTTGTGTTTTTTAATAACTCTGCCACTCTGGGCGGCCTACACGGCCATGGAGTACCAGTGGCCTTTCGGCAACTGTTTATGTAAGTTGGCGTCAGCAGGGATTAGTTTCAACCTGTACGCCAGTGTGTTCCTCCTCACATGCCTTAGTATCGACCGGTACCTGGCCATAGTGCATCCGGTGAAGTCCCGGGTTCGACGTACCATGTTTGTTGCCAGAATCACTTGCATCGCCATCTGGCTTCTCGCCGGTGTGGCCAGCTTGCCCGTCATCATTCACCGTAATATATTCTTTGCTGAGAACTTGAACATGACAGTCTGTGGTTTTCGGTACGACAACAATAACACAACGCTCCGGGTCGGGTTAGGTTTATCCAAAAATTTGCTGGGGTTTTTGATTCCTTTCCTGGTGATATTAACAAGCTACACCCTAATTTGGAAGACCCTGAAGAAGGCATATCAAATTCAAAAAAATAAGACTAGAAATGATGATATATTTAAGATGATTGTGGCAATAGTATTTTTCTTCTTCTTTTCCTGGGTTCCTCATCAAGTGTTCACTTTTGTGGATGTATTAATTCAATTACATGTAATAACAGACTGCAAAATCACGGACATTGTGGATACGGCTATGCCCTTCACCATTTGCATCGCTTACTTTAACAACTGTTTGAATCCTTTTTTTTATGTTTTTTTTGGAAAGAACTTTAAAAAATACTTCCTTCAGCTAATAAAATACATTCCTCCAAATGTCAGCGCCCATCCGAGCCTAACAACAAAAATGAGCTCCCTCTCGTATCGGCCACCAGAAAACATACGCTTGCACGCTAAAAAGCCTGCTGGGGCTTTCGACACCGAGTGAGCTGGTTTGCAAGATACATTTCTTTAACAACCTTGTGAACGAAGCAGCAAGAATGACAAAATACATCTGCAGTCCTGACCATCACAGCTTACTGCTCATTACAGAAACATTAGATCGCCTCAGAGAAACCATTCTGTAAAGATTTAGCAGCGGCCTTTTATTTCACATTGTGAAGAGGAGTGCTTGGTTGTCATTTGGTTTTTCTTTACAGAAAGCAACATCAATGGTGGACAGGCACGTCAGAGTTTCTGCCAGCATCCTGCCGTTTACTCAGAACTACAAGAGGAGGGTAGATAAAAACTCCCAACTTCAGTTCAGAGGTCTTTTTACAGGAAAAGCTTCTCTAAATGACACCAATTATGAAGGACCTGTTTTGCACATACATGAGCTATTCCAAATTTTGTTCAAGGAGTTGATGGAGCTACACTGCTTGTGGTGGTGTTTGGTTTTTTTAATGACATAAATGTCATATCATCGTATTTATAATATATTTTCAAATATATGCTATATATAGAGGCCCAATTTTAAACTCAAAGGGAAATGTAAGGTCCTTGTAATTGGTCTCGTTCTGATTTATGCTACTATTTTCCATTTTTAAAATGGCAGGGTTTTTTCATACTAATATATTCAATAAAATGCAGATTTATTTATTAAATATAGAATAAATATATTTTTAGATTTATATTCCTGCTTACAGATTTCAAACATTGCTTCATAAATGTACGTTTATATCCCAGTGGGTATTTTTGTAGTAGTTTAAAAAAGAAAAGTACGTATGCACACACAGAAAAATGACTCAGCCTTTCCTCATGGTATGTCCCACTGGCTTTGAAGAGCATTACTTAGGGAAGGGGTTGACTCCATACTCTGTGTGACTAAAATAAAATTCTGTATTTGAAAATATAAGTTATGGGACGGAGGGTGATCAGAGAACTTCAAACTACTTTTGAGTAATAACTGGTGCACTCAATGAGAAAAATTATCAACGAATCAAATTAATCCATTTTTCAAATTCTTGGACATTTAAGAAACATTCTGATAAGAAAAAAGAATGTGACACTCTTGCAGTTAACTAATAAAGGTTTTAGTCACATCACAGAAAAGCTGAGACTAAATTTTACCCTTGGCTTTTACAGAATTTTACTTCACCTACAAAACTCTGTCTAGGGTGTTTGCTCCCTGTTGAACCTTTTTTTAAGTGTATGTAATGAATTTGTATTTATACTAGCATAAACCAAAACGAGTCTGGCTAAAACTCTTCACACAAATGAGGGGGGGAAGATGATAAGCACTGTAGGAACTGTCAGCTAATAATATTCTCATATGTCTTTTTTACCTCAGCTAATAAACCCCAGAAAATATTTATTCTTGATTCACACTTATTTACTGTCTTCAAAGGTAAATGAGCTTATAAATTTTTTTGACATAACAGGACTTAAGAAAAATACCAAACCTACCTATCTCATGTAGACAACTACATGACCCTTGAGAATTTGCAATATTTATGATCTTCAAAATCCTACATCTAATGTGGCTTTGTCTCGGGTAGCAAGTGGCTGTTTATCTACATTTTCTGATTATCAGTCTCTTTCCTATACAGAAATACTTATTTTAAATCAAAAACACCACCAAAATGTAATTTCTGTGGTTTAAATACTTTTTCAGAAAACGGACTACAGCCAGGTCTGGGAATCTTGTGCCTCTTCCTGCTCTTTCTTTCATTTATTTGAAGGCGAGTTTCCTCAGTTTTGCCTTTGTTCTTCCAGCTGCAAAACGGGATCAATCTCTGCTTACACCTCCCAAGGCACTGTGAGGATTCTAAAACTTCTAAAGCTGTATGTTAAAAAGAGATGCTCTTTCATTAAAGGTTTAAGTTAATTTAATTGCAAGCTAGTATCTCAAAATATGAAACCCAAGTGTGTCATTTAAAGACACAGTTAAATTATTATGTCAGATGCTTTCTATTTAGCTTGTATCTATCCTTAGAGGTGAGATAGCCATTTGTTAAAAATGACTATGGCAATAATCTCGTGCATTATAAATAGCGCTCAGAGCAACGTCATTGCCTCAGCACTCAGTAAGCTGACAAAGGACTGACAGAGCTTGCCGATTATCTGTACGGTACCTCGTTCATGTCCAGCATCAGGAGCTTCTCCTGGCAGGAGCAGCTCTGCCGCGGCCATCACTCCATGTGCAGGGCTTGCCACCTGCTGGATGCAGCCACAAATTTGGTTTTCATCTCAAAATTGTTAGAGGCAGAGACAGCGGTATTTCCCTGCCTCCTGATGGATCTGGAGATCCTTACCAGTGGCAAAACTCCTGCAGAAATTAAATGGAACCTTGTCCATGTGGGGGGCAGTTGGCATCCTTGGCAGGGGCTAAGCCAGCATTGCCTCATCACCAGCTCGTCCCTTTGGCCACTGAAATCCAGTGTCCCCAGCCACTACAACAGGTAGTTCATTTGCAAAGTGCTGCTTGCATTTCCACAAGAGCCATCGCATCCCAAAGAGAAGTACGTGTATGTATAAAAATAGAAATCAAAGCATATTTGTGCAAGTGGTAACTAAGTATTTAGCTGGAAGGTCTTTTACCACCATGAAGAAAAAGAAGCAGAATCAGTAGTGACCGTGAGCAGTCCAAATGACTGTATTACAGCATAAAACAGAAGAGAAGCTCTTGGTCAGTGATTTTGATCATTTCACACCAGATCCTGTGTTTTTAGGAGCCTCTGTATCCTAGACTGCAGATGTCACCTCTGCCTACACGCACCATGGGAAAAAGCACGAGCGCACGTATTCGGCTGGGTTGCTGCAGGAAAGGTAGGAAGGGATTGCAGCTGGTGGGATTTGAAGGCCAGACTGACCTTGAACTGAGAGGCAACAAAAGCAGAGGGCAAAGCTGCTGTTAAATAATGCTGGGAAATTTTTGTTCTCCTGTGGAGTAGGAAAGTGGTTGTCAGCTGCCAAGGATAGTGGATTCTAGCTTAGCATTTCCTTTAGAAATAAATAGAGGCAAATCAATAGATACCAAAAAAGTATCCAAAGGGAAAACTCTGAGCAGCTCTAAGTGGGCCACCACAGAGAGGAAGCTTTTGGAGCACAGAGTCAGGGTGTGCAACCACATCCTGGAGCTTCAGGTGTCCCCACAAAGCCCCAGACTGTCGGCTGACTGAGAGTCCCTGTTTCTCTCAGCACACCCACACCACTTCCATCACGCCTCTGGCTGCTACCAGTGCAGGTGCTGAGAAACACGTTGGTGCTGAGCCTTACACTCCCCTGCCCGCCCTCTTGCTGCAAACACCATGCTGGAGACCTGTGCCTGGGCCACGCAGAGCAGCAGCGTGCACAGCGCAGGAGCTGGTCTTGGTTGTGGACCCTGGGCTGCGTCGTGTCTCCAGAGGGTCAGGTAGGAGATAGCCAGAGTATCCTTTGGTGCAGGAACCTGCTCCTTGACAACAGAGGAGGAGGGAGTAAGATTGGGCTCTGTATTACTTGCCATCTTTGGGGAACTTTGGGTTGAGCCTTCTTAATTTAGTATCAAGTGAGAACTAGCTATAGATGTTTAAGAACAAACTCCCACTGCTATATAATCTGCACTGGTTAGCCCAAAGTCCAGTAAAACCATTACAGATACAGTGGAGATTAATTTGGCTTCTCAGCTTAATTCCCTCGTGTATATTGTTAATCAAGAGGTTACAGAGTAGGTACGAGTCCAAAAGTCCTTTACCAGAATTACTATTTAGGTGATGGCTTTCATTATCTACTTGAAACTGTGACAGCAGCAGAGTATGTAGCAGGATCCCCAGGTTTGCTTCAGTTTTGCTTGCAGAGCTTCAGCAATGATTTATCTTATTGACCTCCTTTGTAAGTGTGCTGAAGTGCAAGTATTCCCAAGGAGAAATTTGCCATGGAAAGGAGAAACAAATACTTGGGAGGGGAAGGAGGAAGGCCTAAAGCAGGGACTTGCTGATTTTGAAAATATTTAGTGTTAAATGTAAATATTTTATTTTTGCAAGAGATTTAAAAAGCAAAAAACCACCACCAACAAAACAGATGAGCACCAGAAAACACCAACCCAACAAAACCTAAGAACAGAGCTTTCAGCTAAGTAGTAGAATCTTCTAGAAACTTTTGAGAGGCTCTTCTAAGTTCCTTATTAATGCCCTGCTCAGCTTGGAGCATATCAAACCATTCTTACCCTGCTCACAAGGTCAGAATCCCCAGCTCTGCTCTTCATCACATTACAGGCTTGGCCACCCCATCATCCCACCACCTTGTGCAAAGGGATGAGGCTGTTCTATCAATCGTAGAGTCCATGTCAACAGCGACCTCACTGCCAAGGCTGAACTAACAAGTCCTCAATGTTAATGGCAGAGCTGTCAAGCTCATTGTCACTGCTGAGTTCTGCAGATGTGGCTGGACACTCAGGAAATGGGTACAGATCGCGTTTGAGAACAGCGTTGTGCAATCTTTTTAGCATACTAGTGCTGTGGCCTGCAGCTTTAAAATACTGGTAAATTAAGTAACAAGAACTAGATATTATTTTCTTTCAAGTGTTTTTGTGCAGTCGTAATTTGTGACGTGATGGGTGTTAAAGTTTTCTATTTCGGTAGTTTTACATTGAATAAGTTTACTAGTATTGTATAAGAACCTTTATTGTCTGAAGTATTACTAAAAATATACGTGTCATCAATAGATGTCTTTTTGAAAGCCATCTCCACTGCTGTACTAATCCACCCAAAGAGGTATGTTTCTGTATTACTGTAAGTACTTCACTGTTATCAGCACACCTATAGCTATATATCTTAGACAATATCATCCTTACCAAAGTATCTCTGTTCAATGCTGTCATATTTTATACCACCGTTCCTCATTCTTTTTAGTCCAAAGTCTAACCCAGCTCCCCCTAAACTCTTGAGATGAACAGGCTGTGTCTGCAGTTCGTAGTGGAAAGGATACCCAGCTAGCTCCAAAAATCACATGTATAACAGCAATTCAGTAATTCACCAGAACTGGCTAAGCTAATAATGTTTCCTTGGAGTGGCTACTTAAAATGCTAGTTTTCCTATGTACGGGTTAGATTTTACAGCAGAATTTAGGCTTAACTTTTTAGAAGCTGAATAAAATTATAGGGACAGCTTTACTCAGAATATTGGGTCAAACAGAGGATAACATTACCTTACAGATAATGGCCCTGAAGAGCCAGGCTGCCTGGAGCTGAGCATTCAATGTAAATATATCCACTTATCTAGAATAAGCTTTAATTTTCCTAAGCAAAGCCACATTGTACAGTGGCTTCAGTAGAAACAGAACCAGGTTCCAGTGCAGTAAGAGGAGGCTGGTGCTTTCTTTGGCCAAAAGAATGGTAGAATGGATCCCATATTTCCATTTTGAATTTGTATGAAAATAAAATTGAATTTAATCTGGCATATACCTAATAAACCCCACTTCATAATCTGTTTTATAATGTCACACACTGGAAAAAAGTCAAAAACAGGTAAAGGCTGGGCCTATAAAATTCTTACAGGTTATCTACTGAGTAACTTACTTATTTGATATGTTTTTTAAATTATTCCTCAGCTTTATATATTGGCAGTGCTGTGAGGCTACAATCAAGCACAGGCCCTGGTGCAGGAGGAGGTACACATATACAGAGAGATGTACGATCCCTTGGAGCTTTACAGCCTAATCAGAGGGTGAACGTTTGTTAGAATAGACAAGTTTTTATTAATTTAAGTAGCTTTTTAAAGCTTTTATAAGGATTCTGTTGACCACTGTAAAGAAACCTCCAAGCGTGATAAAAATTTGCAGACCCACAGCCCTCTTTTTGTATAAGAGCACCTACAAAGTCAGGGTGTAGATATGATTTGCAGGATACCTTTTGAAGACAGGTCATAAATAAATGTACATGAGATGTCATTTCACCTACTAGAGGGTTGTTAATGTTCAACCTGAGTTTTTGTGATATTGTTACACAGAAATGTAGAGAAGCATCCAGAAAGGCATACGTTCCGTTCTGTACTAGACTGTACTACACAATGCAGCATGTACGTGTTAAATCCAGTAAAATTGTACTTCTGGTATTCTTGAATTTCTCTGCTTGTCTACGAGAGCTCTCTGTACTGTCATCTGTTAATTGATATATGAGAGCAGACAGGAGGTATGCACCACTGTTTCAGAAAAAATTATCACATTTTAGGCAGGCTTCTGTCTAACACAACTGTTCAGAAAAGTAAGGGGTTTTTTTCCACAGAAACATCTACATCAGACTGCTTGTATTTTGAAATACAGAAAATATTAAACAATCCAAAATAACTTTAAATAAGTGTTGGTTTAACTCAGTCTTCACACCATATGCTTAAATTGTTTCTTCCAAGTTTTGTTTCACATCAAACCTACAAGTAACTGTTTTTAGCTTTCCCTCCCACCACAGGGAGCAGAACAAAGAGTCTGACAAGGACACACTGGATTCTACATGAAAATGTACATTATCTGTACAGCTCATACCCCAGAAATTCTGTGGTTGCACGTAATTTTGCTTTCATCAACAAGGTTTGTAACTCAGTATGCTGTAAAAGAAAACAAAAGGTTTATTGGAAAAATACATTGCACTTATTGCTCAAGTCTAGGTAATATTCTACCAAGGCATCCACTCTACAGTTGTTTCACCTATGGTCTCTTTTAGCATCTAACTTCAGTATTCTTGTGGGACTCACTGCTAATGTACATGTCAAATGTGTTTCAGGAGCTGGACAGATCAATGTCAAAACATCAACGTGCATTACTGTGACCCGCAAGCACACACTGGATTTAACGGTGGAAGTGGAAGAGTATACAGTACATTTTAAAAGAGCAGCTAAAGGCACATTCAAATTTTGACCTCCTGCCTCCAGCCCTAAAGATGACGGCAAACTTTACATGCAAGAGAAAAATATCCTTACACTTCCCTGCTTATCTTGGAGCTGTTTAAAGGCTACATTTTCTGCCAAGTTAATTCAGATATTTTGACAAGGTTATTCCATGACAAAACATGCCTTTATCTCTCCTGCTATATCATTTGACTCATACTGCATTTACTGACCATGTAGAACGCTGACTGCCATCCAGCACGTATCATAAACATGCGGCTGCTGCACATCAGCATGCTACAGATGTGCATGGAGATACACTATGGCTTGTTTTTCTTTGGCAAAGCCTTGTATTTAGTTAACCATGTCTACATTTAACTTTTATTTTTTCTACCGTATCTTCTTCTCCTAACCCACAGAGAGTAGTTCACGCATAGCTGTTGAGTACACTAGAACAGTGGAGAAAAACACATGGGCATTACTAAGGACATGCTCCATAGCTGTGTTAATCCCCATTGTTTTTACATGTGTATTTTCACAGAAAACAATTTACATGTGTATTTTCACAGAAAACAATGGAGTCTAAGATTTTCTCTGTCTGTTTTAAATTTGGGAAATATTTGATTTCCCAAAAGCACGGTGCAATTCTCTCAGGAGGCCTCTATCAAATTTGAAAACAAACAAACATTCTTATGCACAAGTTTTGAATCATGAAGTAAACATTATTTTTTAATTTAAACTAGATTTCTGGTCCGCTATTCATTCTGCTGAATGTGCATTTGACAGGATTTTGCTGGCAGTCATTTCAGGACCTCTTTCTCCTTCAGAGGGCCTCTTTAAGTAACAGCAGGTAAAACATTTTTAAAACAGAGGGAAAAATAAAAAATACACAGAAAAAGAAACACTTGAAAACAGGTCAACACAGACGTGGTTGCTAGAGCTGCATCACATACTTCTTTTCTCTACACTGAAAACAGTTGGATTTCAAACTAAGAGCCTATCTAGAAGGCAGAAGTTGTCTGAAGGCTCAATGTTACCTCAGGCTGTTTGAAAGGTACAACTCTTCAGGCATTACAGGAATCAAAGCTGCAAACATGCATTTAAGTGTACTTTAAGCTCTTTTATATTCTACATTGAGACTTTCAAATTCCACCTTGCATAGCGAGCACTGCCATTGGTTTAGAGAAGTAAAGTCAAAGCAGTTCTGCAGGCACTGGCCACAAACCTGCCACAGCTGTTCCCCTGAGCAAACACTGCAGTCTGAGCGCTGCTCCTAAGGGTTCTGTAGTTCGGTGCGGAAATCGGTTTGATTTCCATCTGAAACGGTGTCACTAGATGGACAAGATTATAATCACTAGCCTCTTAAAGGAGACTTTGCATTTTTAAGATTGGGGAAAAAAATAAAAATACGCAGTCACCTGCAATGCACAATAGTGAAGAGCTTCAGGAATACGAGGAGTGGAACTGTGGCAAGCAAAAGAAATTTATCAAGCAAGCACAAACACTGGTTGAATCCTCTTCCCACTGACATCAGCTGGACTTTTACTATTGGCTTGAATGAAAAGACAGCAGTCTTCAAAAAGTCTCACATGCTACCACTAATTTTAGAAATGGAGCAAAAATAGCACCTGAAGAACCATTTTAGCTCCTCTCATCTAGAAATGAAAATACAGCAAGCAACCACCAGAAAACTGCTTGCATCGTCATGGCGTATACACTGTAAAATCAACTGGGCTGCTCAACACAGAACAGAGCAAGTCACGACGACGGAACCAAGCATTTGATCTGTCGGCTTGCAAATTGGAAATTGCTTTAAACACAGACAAGATGATCTATAAAATACAAAAAAAATTAAATACTTTATTTTCTTATGCTCTGAGGCAGCTTCCTACCCATCACCTTTGGTTTTGTTTGGGTTTTGTTTTATTTTTCTAAGTGCACAGCACTTCTTTGTAGCATATATTAATCAGGAAATTAACTTGATGTTACTCTGCCTCACTATCAGTGTTCAAAGTCATTTGCATTAAATCCATGTACAGTGTTGCTTAGCAACAGAGACAGTGGAATAAAGCCATAAACTGGGAGGAGGAAGATGAGGTAGGAGGAAATCATAGCAGCATCAAAACTTTTATTGGCACTTAAGCGTATTTTTCCCTGATTGAAGCAGAACTCATGAAACAATTACAACCCCATGGCAAAGGCTGGTAGTGATTAGGCCTTAAGAACTACTGTTATTTTCTGACAGTTTGGAAGCTGTTTCTATTTTAGGAAAAGAAACATCAGATCTTTCTTGGACTATCCAAGACTGAAGAGACAGATTAGCACCAGCAAATTATCCAGTGCCAGCATTTCACTGAAGCTCCCATTGTAGGAAGCTTATGTAATAATTTATAATTGTAATTAATGCTTGTCACCCAATCAGAGTTTTTATAGTAATAATATGTAGGTCAGCTATGCTGTGCAACACTGGAAAATACACAATCCAATTATAGTGAATTACTGGAGAAAGAAAGAGTTGTGAAACAATTTTCATAAATTCAGTCAGAAATGTTGACAAAAAAAAAAGTTATAACAAGAAAAATCAGTATTGTAATCAAGTCTACATGAAGTTTCAAGCACTTCAGCAATGTTTGTACTATGATGTAAACAAAGATAAACCTTCCTCATAGTAGCTAAAAATTACTTCGATCATGGAATGTAAAAGATTTTTTGTTTTAAAGGTCATACAACAAGGCTTGCATAGAACAGAATTTTTCCACTTCTTCATCACAGTAACCCAAACAAGGCCCTCTGTCTTGGTATTCTCTAGCATTATTAGATTCTTGGCTTTGGTGTAACCACATTATTCCAGTAAACTTTGAAAGGTCTAGTCCCAACCCTATCATTTCAAAAAATTGCTCAATTTAGACAAACAATGGCTTACTCCAAACACCACTTCAGAGCCACCATCAGCATGTAACCATAACACAAGATAAAAGTGCAGAGTCCCCATCCCAAGCAACCGAACAGATACATCTAAGTATTGGAGGCCACTTTCTCCTTTCAGGAGAAGAGGTGACCACCTTCTTCCTGTGCTTATGCCATCAAGTTCTAGAAGAAGCAGTTTTCCTGTTCTGCTCTTCCAAGTGAGAGCATAGAGTTGTACAGAGTTGACAGGGAGAGAGCCTCACCAGAACAGAGAGCTCTGTGATTTCTCCATCCTCTTCCAATTCACATGTGTACTCCACTTCCCTTGCTTTGTTTTTGACCTCCTTGTTATGCTTAATCTTGAAATGAGAAGTTGTGCAGTCAAGGGAAACAAGTCCATGCATTTGCTCTGTAAATTATTTGCATATTTTTGATGCTGGATAAACAGCAATACAATGAGCTGTCATTTACTTCAGAAACAAGATAGCATGTATTTGAGCCATTAGAAAAACTATATATAATTTCTTATGATAAAAATTTCTGAGCCTACCTCAGAATCTACCCAGTCATAACTCTGAAGTCATAACGTGAACTTTAAAAAATTTCCCTTTACAAAGACTTGCACCACAGTTTAAATATTCTTTTTGATATACAATAATTTTTAAGCCTTTTCTGTCATCTCAAGAATAGGAAAGATGGAAGCGCTAAAACTACTTCTCTACAGAAATTGTCATATACCACATCAAAACATGCATTCAGAATCAAGGACAGAAAGTACTACAGAAATATAAAGTATAAGAGAAGTACTAAGACTAGACTCAGGCTAACCCTGTTTCTGTTTATGCATGTAGCTTGCCATTTGCTAGGATACATTTCCTTTCAGGCAGCTGTTCTAAGACTGAGAAAAACCATAATATAATCTTTTGAGCACAGCCCTTTAAAGCAGCTACTTAGTTTACTGCATCACACCCATCAAGCCAGTACCAAGTGCATCCACAAAGTCACAAAAAATTTCATTTAAACTTTCACTGACAAATTGTTAAATACTCCCCAGTTTGCCAAATTTTCCAAGAAATACAAATCTCCATTAAAAGGTGCTGCTGTGAAAGACAGTTCTGTGCAAAGTTAGATACACAAATAAAAATAAATCAAGCTAAGACATCACCCCATGTGATTTCTTGAGGGAGAATATCCCACAGGATTTCCCAAACTGGGAACAAAATAATAAGAGACAATCTGTGAATTAATGATCAGATCCAAAAGTAAGGACTTTATACACCAGAATAATAATTTGTATCCTCCCTGAAACTTTTCTAAAAATTGTAAGCACTTTTATTTATCAGCTCCCTAGTGAAAAATATTTGCGGTTTTCTTTTAAAAAATGATGAAGCAAAACAGATGCTGCAGTGCAGAGAGCACAACAAAACAAGGAACAGTTGTTCGCTTGCTCTCCAGTGTGCTATCCACATTATTTGCAATCATGCAAGACCTCATTAGGCCGTGCACTGAGCCAGGATGCAACCCTACTGCCTTGGGAGCTGCACACGTGCAACTGAGATCAGGATTTGGCAGTGTACTTCCTTTCCCAGCCCAACAAGCCCAATCCTTGTGCTACAAACTCTTACAGATACACAGACAAACCTGGCCATGGTGTAACCTCATTGCTGGCAGAGTTCCTGCTCCCTGCATTGGATACAGCTCCAGATAGCACGTTCATGCTTTCATCAGGACACTGATCAATAAAACATTAAATAAGACTGTCTGTTCATTTATCAGCTAGCACAAAGGGGAAGGAGCTCTTTGTAGTTGTCATGTCAAAGCCCACCAAACCATCAGCTTACCTCAGAAAGCAACACTGTCCTCTCTCCTGTGGGCAACCAGTGGCCAGCAAGGCTGTGGCATTAGTCCTGTGGCTGGGCACAAGCCCCCAGCTGAAGAGGAAGGCAGCTACCCTAGTGTTTTGCCCCACCTCCCCTTCCTGGCACAACAAATTTGTTTTCTGCTGTCCCGCACAGCTCCTTACCAGGCTCAGCCCCAGGCCAGGAGCTACCTGAGGGTCCTGAGGGCATTTAAAGGCCTTAATGACCCTGATGATCACTACCAGGGACCTCTCTGCCTTACCCTTGGCCCAAGATCTCACTTCAGCCCAGCCTGGGGTTGTCTGTCCCAGCCCTAGTAACACTGCAGGACACTGGTCTCCAGTCCTGCCCCAAGCCCAGCCTGTCCCCAGCCTATCCCCATCTCCAGAGCCCTGCCTGGCTGTCCTAGGCTGTGTCTGACCCTGGTACCCCTCATCAGGCCCAAACCCAAAAGAATAAAGCTGAAATGTTTGAAATTAGTCTGGTGGTGGTCCCTGGGGTTGACAGCGGAGCATAGCAAAGACTAGGATGTAAAAGTTTTCCAGATAAATTTACCAAACACTAGTGTTGCATCCTACATAAATCACACTTCAGTATTCATAACGAGTGAGTGCATTGGCTGGGGTTGCCAAAATAATTTCAGTCACATTTCAGCATCTAGGTGCTCTTTAAGACTCAGTCTGACCTGGGGGCAAGTCCGAGTTTAGTTGGAGATTTAAGGTGATTTAAGATAAACCAAAGGTTTCTCCCAAACCTAGACAGGCCACTTGACAATCATTAAAAAAAATAGGCTGGGAAGAAATGTGCAGCGCAGCCTCGTTTGGCCTGGTGATAGAACTTCCTTAACAGAGGTCAAACAAGGTTTTTACAGCTCTGAACTTGTAGATACACTATTGTTTTCTTCCTGACTCAGACTAGAAACCAGACTTGGTTTCCATGTTTCAAAGTTCAACCAGTTTTATCCATTCATAAACAGCTTTTTTCAAAATGTTACCATGCTTTTTGCAACACCTATGAGGGGAAATCCTGGCATCTGTAGCACTGGAAATTTTAAGAACAGGTAGTTTGGACAGCTATTGGGAATGACAGAGGTTATCCAGCTTTAGATCAAAGCAATGGACTTGATAACATGTGAGAAACTTTCTATCAGTTTAGAGGCTACTTCTGGAGGGCAAACTGATTAGATACCAGCTTCAGATTTCTCAATTCTTGCTGCAGTTCATAACAGCAGGCAAACTCAAACTCACCACCATTCACTGGAAACAGTGTTGGCCTTGTACTAAGGTTGCAATTCATAGTACTGAAAACATTAATTTATAGCAGACGAACACAGCCTGTGATAGGCTTGGAACAATTAGAAAGGCCTTGGCAGAGCTTCAGCACAACTTGAGATACATTTTGGCTTCTCGTCCTTTGGTGTATTCCTCTATCGGGCATTGTTTCACAGGAAATCATTGAGATCAATACTCTTGAACTACGTTTGACACTTCCAGAACTTGTAGTTTCTCCCACCAAACATCTTACAAACAGTTACAAAATAGCAGGATATGCAGTTCAAAGATGGCAGGAGAGGCTCTGCTTTATGCTGTGATTTTTACATTCTGAAAGAGGCGTGAGTCACAGTGACCTGCATTTATGATGAACCTTTTGTATTGTGAACACATGTGCTTTACAATGTTCATCATGTTCCCTGAAGAGCTTGTGAAACCTTGGTAACATTTATGCTAGAAGGCAGCAACAACTATAAAATTCTTCAAACCTTGCAGACTTTTCAGTGGAGAATGTTCTTAGATTACAAAAGCTGTGTTATTTGACCCTACGTGTAAAATATAACTCCCTTCTCTCCTCCAGCCTTAAAAACTTGGTCTAGCTGTAAAACAAATGAGAAATTACCCCTTCCAGGATCTATACAAGAGTTAAAAACAACAATCTGAAAGAACTTAGTTCTGAATGATGTTGAAACAAGACTTAAGAGGAGTTAAGACAAAAAAAGTACATGAAAGTTTTCACTTCTGTTATTTAGATAACTCAATTTTTCTTTTTAAACAATTTATTCTTTTTTTCTCAGCACTGGACTACTTCATAAAACAGGATTACATTTTTCCTAAAAGGGCATAAACCTTAAACAGCTATTAATGTGCAATTTGGGATAGATGGAAAAAAAAGCAAATAACTACCTGAAATAGTATTAGTGCAACTTAAAAATCAGCTTGTAACACCATATGAAAAGCGGCTGGAAAGCTGCCTGCTGGAAAAGGACTTGGGGGTGTTGGCTGACAACCAGCTGAATATGAGCCAACGTGTGCCCAGGTGGCCAAGAAGGCCAACGGCATCCTGGCTTGTAGCAGAAATAGTGTGGCCAGCAGGACTAGGGCAGTGATCATCCCCCCCCCTGTACTCAGCGCTGGTGAGGCCACACCTCAAGCACTGTGTTACATTTTGGGCCCTTCACTACAAGGATACTGAGGTGCTGGAGCACGTCCAAAGGGCAAGGAAGCTAGTGAAGAGTCTAGCGCACAAGTCTTCTGAGGAGCGGCCAAGGGAATTGGGGTTGTTTAGCTGGAGAAAAGGAGGCTCAGGGGAGACCTTCTAGCTCTCTACAACTACCTGAAAGGAGGTTGTAGCAAGGTGGGGATTGGGAGAAGCCCAAGTAACAAGTGATAGGACAAGAGGAAATGGCCTCAAGTTGCACCAGGGGAGGTTTAGGTTGGATATTAGGAAAAATTTATCCCCTGAAGGTGTTGTAAAGCACTGGAACAGGCTGCCAAGGGCAGCCATGGCTTCAGCATCCCTGGAGGTGTTTAAAAGACATGTAGATGTGGTGCTGAGCGACATGGTTTAGCAGTGACCTGGCAGTGCTGGGTTAATAGTTGGACTTGATGATCTTAAAGGTCTCTTCCAACAAAACAGTTCTGTGATTCTTTATTCTAATGATCTGCAAAGAGCTCCATGCAGTTATGCAACTTGTGATTGCATGGGATTGTGACCTAAGGCAGCACTTCTCAAAATGCAGTACCTAGGAAGCAGACTCTTTCCTCCAAGTTGCCAGATGCTAAGCCACAGTAAAAGAAGTATAACATATATTAACCCCTTCTTCCATGTAAGTAATTGCTGCTGTGATGCTAGAAAATTATTAAAGGAATGAAAGTCAGCACAATTTCTGAATGGGCAGAAACAGACTACACAAGGCCATCTTTCTCTAACCATGTGGCTTAGCCCAGAAACAAGCTTGGATGTTTCTCAGGATGCAAGGCTATTGGAAATGTGGATTTTTAAAAATTATTCTTTTAAATGCTTTGTGCTTGTCAGGTTGCCTACGTATGTTTCCATTGTTTGTCAGCATACTTCCAGCCTCCTAGCTTTCTGCCTGACTGCAGTTCCTCAGGGCAGTGTATTGTAGAAGAAAAATAATATAAATCCAAAGTCCTTATAGATTACACTGTGGGGAAAAAAGATATAAAGAAAAATAATGCCCTTACCACCTCTCAATTGTAGAAAAATAATATCAATGAGAAAATTACTACTTTCATAATTACTCCTCTCAATAACTGTTTTTTGAAATCCCATGAAAAGCTCTCAGAGTGCATTTTAAACTTTGAAGCAGTGAATTAGATCAAAGTATGTGTATGTTTATTCTCTTTTATTAAGAAAGCTGTCCAGTATTTGACAGGTACTGGCAATGTGAATTGTATGGAACTTGTAGGATCATAACAGCAATAAACTTGAAGCAGTATGTGTCTTGATAGATTTAAATACAAAACAAGAATGGAATGTTGCCAGTTTAATGGATTGTGGTGTTTTTCTCTCCTTCTGAGCCCAAGCATGTAGCATTTTAGACAAGAAGCAAAAAACCCCACCAACAAACAATATTGTTAAAAAGGAAAATAGTATTTCTTTCAGTCATGAAAAATGTCACTTTTCTCTGTTTTAACCAAACTGTATTTGGGGGAAAAAATAATTTTATAACAAAGTCTGAATTGAAGTGATAGAAGGTAGAACGTGGTTAAATTAAATCAGCTCTGGAACACAGATTTTCATCAGAAGCATGTGTATTGCTACACACACTATTGCCAAATTGTCAATACAGAAATACTTCTATGGGTAGGAATAAATTAGAGGCAGGGTTAACAGTAACTTCTGTAACAGAGAAAGGAATTGCAGAGAGATTAAGAACATATTTTCACTGTCATTCAGTGCCTTGAACAATGAGTCCATCAGCAAACCTGTTTTTTATGAGGCATGGCTACATTGGCTAGAGCTATGTCTGGAATGTGGCCTCTTCGCGTCACTGGGCCAGCCTTTGGAATGAAAAACTCATAGAGAAGCAAAATATCAAGGAAGGTGTTTTGCCTGAAAGTACCAGTTCATCCTCTGAAGCAATGTCTACCCTTCGCTTTGTCAATTTTCCAACAACAGCTGCTAGTTATCTGTCATATTAATATACTTTAATATACTGTGCTTGAAGCAGCTGGACCAACTTGAAACCAATTTGAAAAACATGTTTATAGAGAAAGACAAAGGAAATGACCTGTAACATTGTAGGCACAGTATGTTCCACATGAGACCTCCATCAGTTGAGGCTTTTACCAACTCAGTTGTTTTATTACCACTCAAGGTCTCCAGTTTTCATTGTGCTGATGTTAGTAGGTTTGAGATGCCTCTGACTTCCAATCTGTCTTCCCAATATTTTCTGTGATTCCTTGGTGCCAGGGAAGAAACAGCAGTAAACCATTTAAGTGAACAGCTCCAACACACATTCCTGTGCATCTGCAGTGGAGTGCAATGACTAAACCAGGATTTACTTACCTAGTAGGTGTGTGAGAAGAATAAGTGAGCAGATATTTCATTTGTTTTGCAGCTAAGAAACAGAATAAGCTTCAAAGAATAAGTGTTACACAATGGTTCAAAAGAAATGTTTTTTCTTCTAAGCAACTTTCCTGTAAAATGTGACAAATCTTCCTTGTAACAAAGTGACTGCCCTGCCACCCACCCAACACTCACACCATCAGAATTTAGTGAAACAGGACAGATAGACAAATCACAGTTTTAACTATTTTGGGTGGTAAGGTCACATCTTAGAATGTAATGAAGGAGAAAGTTGATTAAAACTTTATTATCTCATCTTTCGCTCTGCATAAAATTCTTAACTATTTCCAGTAAGCCAAATTAGTCACTTTTATTTCATGAACTTGAAGGCTGAGAATATTGTCTGAAAAAAAAAAAAGAAAACAAACTCACAAACATTTTCACTACAAGTACCTTATCTTTTTCACATTTCATAAATAAATATATACATGCCTTTAAGTATTTGATAAAATAAGTACTGCAGGCCCATTGCCCTCACTTGGTACCAATAATTTTGAATGTTTTGGTGGTTTTGCATTTACATTCTCAAGCCTAAACCAAACATTTACAGCAAATCTCCTTTGTGTGTCCATGGGATTTTAAAATGGATGTCAGCGACCACTGGCATTTTGAAGTGATGAGCTATGCAAAGTGCCACTTAACTAGAGAAAAGATGAAAGTACAAGACTGGCTAAAACACTCAGCCCTAGATGTTCTCTACCAGCTCATCATGATGCTGTTGTTCTGCAGAAATAGTTGTTTCAGTGGTGGTCAAAAGCAGACTGATCACAAGCTTCTGATGCAATGCCATCATGGGACAGCCATGGCAATGCTGCTGTGTGTGACATGGAGTGCTGTCAGGAGTTAGGAAAGCACTGATGTTATTAAGCAAAGTTTCCAGTGGTTCCTCCTCTGAAATATTAGTTTGGTTAGCCACAGTTAGAAGCAAAAGTTGAGACTGAAACAGCACAGAGGAAGATGGGAAGGAACAGAGAATATGCCTGTCTCACAAAAGAAAAAAAAAACAACCAGAAAACAAGTCTTGTACAATCCAGCAGATGCTTTGATTTGTTTAGTCTAGCAAAACAAAATCTAAGATGAGATAGGATTATTCCTCATAAATACATCAACAAGAGGAAAATGAAGCTCTTCTAAAGCTAAGGGATAATGCTGGTATGTGAATAATTGTGTATCAGCTTCTCATAAACAAATTAAGGTTATAAATTAAAAGGCTGTTTCCAATCATCAGAAGAACGATGATCAGAAACAGTTTTCCAGCAGGAGCAGTGAGAGCACCAGGCTAAACAGACCTAAGGTGGCACTTGATATATTGTTTGTGGAAAGGATAACACAGTGTGATGCCTGAGAAAGCAAGGAGCAAAGCCGGTTTTTAAGCACCAAGATCCTGTTCCTCTGGTGAACTGCATTACACAGATTTTGATGAATTCATTAATCTGGAATATCAAGGCAAATAGATATAAGATCAATTTTTTTTGTGTACATTGCACATCCTGGAAGTGTGCAAATTACTTCTTTTCCCTGTTTTTGCTCTGTTCTAGCAGCTTAAGAGAGTATTTATTTAAAGTATACTTAGGCATACAGCAAGTAAATGTGAGTACATACACCTTGCAGGGTATCTGAGCATGCAAATATAAAACCTTTACTAATGACAACCACATTATTTTAGACAGAACTGCATCCACTAATGACTTGAAAGTCTACTGATAGCACAGTAGAAGACAGAATGAGGCTTTTTCTAATCTCAGTCTCCCTATCACCTCTTATTCTCAACCTGGCTTCCCACTTCTTATCGTGCCTTCAAAATTTCTTATCTCTGATCTGATCAGACAGGGGATAAAGAAAATCTAGCTGAAACTCATCAGCTTCAGTTTTTAAAGTTTTTTTTCTAAATTTTCTGTTCAGCTTGTTGGCCTTGCTACAATTTAAACCGTTGTTTTTCCATGAACCTGCTGATGCCAAACGTTACATAAAATGCTGGGTTTCACAAACAGCATTTTTCTGCTCAGATATCCTCCTTTTATTGATAGGAAAGCTCTAAGTCAGACTAATCAACTTACTTCTGCCAGACCATACAATGGAAATGCAGAGCATATTACAGCAACCTTTAATGTATCAGCTTCAGCAGGCAGGTTAACAGTTACGCTGAATCTGCAGAAAAAACTGCAGCAAGCTTTCATCAAGATTTAAGGTAGCAAATCTGCACTGCTTTGCCCTGCTCTACATGGGCCCATGAGCTCAAGAGTCTGAAATATTAGGCAATGCTGCTCCATGCTCCATATATTAGTGTACAGGGTTCATTGGAGTTTGAAAATGTCATCATCCCAACAGACCTTTATAAACACTACCAGGATAAAAGTATGAACAGCAACTCACCTTGAAGACATTTGAGGGCTTTGCATTGGTAAAAAGTCATAGAAAGTCTATAAATCCACTCCTCCATAAAATAGCACAGTGTTCTACACTGCAGGACCAATGAATCCATATTGAATTTTTCATTCAGCTTGGAAATCAGAGAACACCAGGAGGATAAGGAGAAGCAGATTTTTTCCCTTGGGACTAGGTATTCTTTCAGCAGTAGTACTGTTAGTCAAACCCCTCACCTACAAATTATACTGCCACTGAGTATATAGCAGTCCTTGCCTATATACCGCAAGAACTTTAAACCTTAAACATAAATAAATATTTTAAAAATTAAGATCCAAATATATGTTCCATTCATAAATTATTTTCACGTGTTATTTACTAAAAGTATGATGAATCTCTCTAACCAATCCAAGTCTGCACCTGCAAGTTCAAATCAAATGCTGAATGTCAGTAAAGCAAGTAACAAAAAAATGGCCTCTTCTTAAATACCTCTACATTTAGCATATTTTAGACAGTTTATCCTTCACTTGCATAAGCCTCTTAAGGCTACTTTTTATGCCTGCTAAACATAAGAATTGTTCATGTCTCTTATATAATGTACATTCTATCGGCTTGCTCCACAAGGATCACTCATGAAGAACAGGGCTTTCCCCATTAGCACATGCTGAAGTATCAATCTAAAGACCATCAAATGGCCAGAGGGAAAGGGGAACATTTCTCCATCTCAAGGGTACTGGGGTATGACTAACAACTTTACTGGATTTCATTTCTTTTAGTTAGTGAATAACCATTAGCAGTTCCTTCAAGCACATGAGAAGTTCTAGCAATTTGCATCATTCAGAAAACAAGGTGGGACAAAGGCAGCATAAAGAAAACAAAATATATAATTTTAAACTATATATGAATCAGAAATAAGCAAAATCCTAAACTTCATCTATTCTGTTGTAAGCCTGCAAAACAAAGTCAAATGTGAGCAACATAATGAACAAACCAAGAGGCAGCTTTGCCTTATGTGGGAAAACCTTTGGCAGCAAAGAGGAGGAAAAAATTCCCTAACTCTTTTACAAGCACTCAGCTGCATAGTAGTAACAAACAGCCACCCACAGCAGGGAAGGAACTTCACCTTTCACTGGTATAACATAATATTGGACCAGATCTTATGAATATTTTTGCACCAACCCAGCAGCTGAGCTGCTGCACTGCATGGCTGGAGTCAGTCACAGAACACCCTGAGTGTGATATACTGTCTGCAGAATACAGCACAGGGCCTTGGGATGCCTTTTCTGCCATTTCCATGAAACACTCCAGCGACATTTCCACATCCAGATATATCTTTTTGGAGAAATTTTTTTACTAATTCACAGAAAATGTAAGGATTTCAGGTAGCTATGATGTTTGAGGAGGCAGTGGATCAAAGCATGGTCTCTATCTCTCCCCCTCATTCACCCCTTCCCAGCATGTCTGTTTTCAGGGTTGGGAGTTGAGAAGTGGAGAGAAATGTAAGTAAGAAGCAGAGATAAATTAGTAGCAAAATGTCTCTGTCTAAAATTGGACCTGTGTGGTCTCAGTGTTTGAAATACCTGTATTACAAACTAGTTTTACAAACTGTTTCCAATCAAGTTGGTAAAAATAATATTGTTTTGATCACGCTCTACAAAGCAAAAAAAGCAAAACAATTGAATTTAAACATCCAGACTTGCATATGCATAACACAGCAGAATCTGAACACTGAATTTAAAGTAGCTATCTTATCTCTGATGCCTAAACATTTCCATGTATACAGACAAAAATATTTCTGAAAAGTGGTGTTGTTTCATGTTCTGCAGCTTGCTTCTTTTTTTGCTTCATCAAGGTCCTTTTCATACCAGTTTAACAGAGATGTGTCCAATTGAATTAATGCCCAGATAAATTCATGAAAGTAAGATTAGACTGTGGCTAAATGATTAAACTGTTTGTTGAAACTCTGAATGTTTTTCTTTGTTCTGTGAAGCCTACTGTTTACTGTAAAATAGCAAATTACTCATTCCTCGAGAAGGCCAGTTTTATCTTTAGTCATTGACTTCCTCCTATGAGTAAAGTGAACTTTTCAGCTAGACAAAAATCCATGCCTCAGTTTAGATTTCGTTCCCCACACTTCGGTAGCATGAATTTGATTTCTTGTTATTTTTTACTTGGGATGTCTCACAAATAGGTCTGCTTAAATCAGACAGATTCTCTGCTCAGTTTGAACTTTGTTTAATTACATGTTCACAGAGGAACAGAGTGCCAAAATTAATACACGCAGCTTAATTTGCTACCCCATACTCTTATAATGAGTGAGCAATTGTTGTGCTTTAGTAATGCTGTCCAAGTATGTATTATTAGTCCAATTAACTGCTTTGATAAGAGTTTTATGAATACTTCTGATCAACAAAGAACCATGAGTCTTGAAATGGAACATATTGTTACACAAACAAACTGTTGTGCAAAATACCCAATTAATCTAATTGGATTTTACGGTTTGGTGATTTTTACTTTTTTTGTTGTTCTTGTTTTTCCTTTTTACAATACATGTGAAATCTAACTCTAAACTTTGGTAGAAAGTAAGAAGTGAACCAATTTTAATGATGTTTAAATGTGTGTGTTTTGTTGGGGAGGAAGCCAGAGAATTAGCTGCAGTTCTACTTGATCATAGTGGAGTTCTCCTCTCTTCTGCAGCTTCTGAATTTGATTTACTTCAATAAATGCAAAATGAGAAAGTTTATTTGTTCTTAAATGGTCTTGGGTTTCTGACCTTTGTCCAGGAATAGCAGCAATTGCTGCAACCTTACTCTCAGCAAAGGGCACCAGATTTTAAAATTATTCAGAGTTAAACTAACAAAGCACTAAGCTTCAAATTTTACCCAGACTACAGATGAAAACTAAGCAATAGAGGAGAGGAAGAATGTCCATAATTTACATCATCCATAAAGGCCAACACTTACTAAAAGCAAAACAGAACAGTTCATTACCCAGCAGTCTGGAAAAAGAAAATTCAGTTAGGCCTAAGTATGGTTGATTCCACCTTGATCACTGCTCAGTCCACTCTCTTCCTTGAAACTTTTTTGCTGATGATTTTTATGCATCATAGACACTCCCTTTATCTCTTATCTGTCTTTACTTCCACTCACGGAGATCTTGCTGTGCTGTGTTAACAGCATCGCTATCTGGATCATATTTAGCTGGATGAAATGGAGATTCATCTGTCTATATCCTTCAGTTAAAACTAGAGGTGGATGACTGCACACTGACAGCCTGATTTACCTTCAGACCCTGCAGAGCCCAGAACGGGAACCACGGGAATACTGGGAAGACAACATGCTAACAACCCATATTAGATATCCTGGAGAGGCCTCGACAGAGGGCAGGTACTCCTGTATCTTGGTGCAGAATAATTCTAGCACCTCCTCAACAGCATCTGGTTTTGGCATTGCTGGAGACATTATATAGGTGTAAATCTTGTGCTGATCTACACCAGAAGAGAAACTCCTACACTCATCAGATACTGCAAGATGAGAGTTGAAAGTTTCAACTGGCTTCTATCAGCATGAGTACTGAGTGTCAAGTTACTCAGTATTAGTACTCATGTACTTTTTTAGATTATGAACATTTCAGTGTGTGATCTCTCACTATGTAACACATGCTGATCTCAGTGCCTTAGAAATTGTAAGGAGAAGGACCTTACGCTTCTTTGTGTCTTTGATCTGTTGCTGAGTTCTACCGTGACCCTGCCAGTCTTACAGATGCCAGGGAATATGCTTAAGTAGGAGAACCCACCACACTCTTGTGCATGACAGAAAGCCCATTCCAAGGACAAGCTTATTAAGCGGAAGACCCATAACTAATGGGTGTGAGGTCAGTTCTTCTCATTGCTTCATTAAAAATCTTTTTTTCTGTTTGGCACTAAACAGATTCTTGATGCTTGATTTCTGGGAGCTCTGGCACTGCCAATACCTTTATTCACTGTTTCTATTTTAGTATATTTCATACTTTTTGAAGCAAATAAGAATCTGAGTGTATAGGGTATATACTACAACTCCTACCTAGGGATATAAAATACTTTCTAAACAATAAGCAATCCATGCGTTGATCATACATGGAAGCTGCAATAAATTCATTCTTAATCCCAACTACTAGAGGTCAATGGCAAAAATATGATACCTATTTCACAGGAGATAGCTTGGCAACAATGCATTGACACTACAAAAGAACAGTTACAGGGTTTGCTGTTTCTTACCTGATGAATCAATGGAAGTAGAAACACATCCCAAACACATATAGAAGTGTACCTGCTTTTGCTCCATACCCTAGCTCTCATCATTCCCATTCTTTCCTCTCCTTATTCAGTTTCCTGTTCATGTTACATAGCATCTACAAGCGTGAAAAATGACTAAATGAAAAAAAAGAAGATACTGACCCGTAGCTACCAAAATGGTAGGATATGAGTATGTCCCAGGGCATTGAAGTTGAAAAAGCCTTAGATGAATTAAGAGACACAACATTAATAACATACAAATACAGAGAAAGTACCAAGAAAGGTTGGAGCACATGCTGGATAGCAGATTCTGCTGATCCTGGCATCTTCAAAGTACTCTCAATGGTCTTCAGAACATATTCAGTAGTCCTGCTCTTCAAAACTAAAATTAGCACATATTACCTTAACAAATAAATGATGATAAGAGGGCACCCATAATTCAAACACATGTGGCTGGTCTGGGGCACATGTTAGGATTTCGCTACAACACATACATAGGTAGTGTTAAGATTTGGGCATTGAGGAGGTTCTCACTGACCTTTTGGAACATAATATATATCAAACAATATTAAGAAGATAAATTTGTCAATCAAAGATTATAAGAACTTACAATATTTGTGACTAAAAGACAGCATATTCTTTAAAATATAGATCAACAAACTGTCTGATTCAGGAAATCTGTATCTACTGAAAATCCTAGGAAAAAAGACATTATTTATCCTTAGACTTTTGGACTCAGTTTGACAAAAAATGGGAGGAAAGGCTTCATAGGATAAAGGATGCTTCTGACTGATGTGTATTTTTTCCTTTTATCAGTCTGCAGTTAGCATTCATGAGCCTATCAAAGTGGAGTACCAGAAAATTTCTATTCCTAAAACTGAAATAAGATTTTACAAAAAAAAAAAAAATTCAGCTGGAATATAGCCAATTATTAACATGAAAACTTTTTATAGCTCATGTCACGAAGCATATTATTTGTAAATGACAACATCATAGAAGGCTTAATTTTTAATCATCAAAAAAGCAAACAACTGCAAAAAATTGCCAGAGCTGACACTTTTTAAGCTGTGCTTCACCTTAAGAATAAAACAAAGTACATGTCCCAAAGGAAATTACTACACACTCTCCTTTTGGGATTCAGCTGGTTTTGCTGTTTTCTTGATTAAAAAAAATTAAATCTTCCTTCTGACTCTTTTCAATGATATAGCTAATACCAGTCTCTGCACTGTGTTGAGCAGTAAAGGCCAAGGTTTACTCAGCCACAGCCAGCTTTTGGCTTGTAATCAGATGCTAAAAAGAACAGATGGCTTAACGAAATTTAATTTTTTATTTTATTTATCCTTGTGATGCCCCTTTATCACACAAATATTAAACATTTATATTGTACAGTTGGAAAAACCTGACAATATTTAGAGCTAGTTTATGAGCTAATCCATTAATTGTGAGATGCAAAATAAATCACTTAAGTAGGATTCCAGGTCAGGTTTGTTTTTTTTTTTCTGACCTAGTCTGGGATGGAAACAGCAAAGATTGCCATTAGAAATTATAGTATTTGGTAATGCTTGCCAGCCCAGTAGTTGATGGCAGTAATGCTGCATCTGTGATTGTTTGGAGAAAAGGAAAAAACAAACAAACAAACAAAAAACCCCACATCATCTCCAACTGCATGAAAAAGCAAAGAATGTCTTAAAAGTAAACTCAAGCACTGAAATCTGGCAGTCTTCTATTTCCAAAATGCTTCTCAGTGCTCAGTAGAGAATGATGACTTCGGTAATTTGTTTGATTACTTCCTCTGATCATTTATTCACTGCAAGATCAGGGTTTGATCGTCTCCACATCACTGTCATAATGGGATCAGACCATTTTATCTGATACCATAGGTGAAATTAAAACTTCTGAAGACTTTGCAGTATTGTTTTGGCACTCTGTCAGAATAATTCCTGGTGTCATCCTTCTTAGGAGACTTCACTCTAAGTAAGATTATTGCTGGGCAAGAGCCTGCAGTGCTACAAATTAGGTCATTAATTGTAAAGTAAGTTCGAACTCTATGATATGACAAAGAGAGTTTTGAATAAATAGGCTCTGTGCAGCTTTGGAGTCTCCTTTTAGGAACATTAATTGTGGGTCATATCGTTAAGCATAAACTGTTGTATTTTTGGTACATTAATTTAAAAAATATACATATATGTATCTAGGTAATCTGTATATAAGGCAGCAGCAGCTTTACTGAGCTGACTCCAGAGAACTTCATAAAAAACTAGGTGCAAATTCTGATGCCACATTCATTGTTAAAATGGTCATCAACAATTTCTGCACTTTGAAATAGTAACTATGTCTTTTAATCTAAGATGAATAAATATTAATTTTTAAAAATTCACATATTATATGATACATATATGTGTAGCTTTCTGCAAAATAGCGGACATGGAGTCAAATAACATCTTCAAGCTTATCTATGTCTGAACCCCTTTAATTTTTCTGGTCACTTAGACATAATAGAAGACAGAACTGAACTCATAAATTCCATTCTTTATATGCTTATACACTGATTCATTTAGAGGCTCTATGATGAAAACATCAGTCATCTCAGGACACGGCATCAACAGACAGTTGATGTTACAGTTATTGCCAAGTACTCATTAATGAAAACTGAACAGATGCAAGTGCAGTGATGCAAACACTCTATTGTTTCTCAGATCGTTTAGGCACAAATGAAAGGTAAAGCTAAAACTGCTTTTGTATGCCACATTTGATTTTAACTTCTTGGCCTACATGTAATGCCCACAGTAGTGCTTAACTTAAAGGTACTTACCTCTGATCCCAAAATCATTAAATTAGAGAATATGCAAGAATCAATGAAAGTACCATTTATTGTACAACTACTGCGACTAGAAATGTCTATACCAGGGGCCCTCAAACTATGGCCTGTGGGCCGGATACGGCCCATCAGGGTCCTCAAAGCGGCCCGCGGGTATTTACAGAACTCCCCGCCCCCACCCCCCCCCCCACCGGGGGGAACCCAAGCAGCCGCAGATGACTTCCTGCCACTTAATCCGCACCCCGGCCAGAGCCCAGGTGCGGCAAAGTTCCTTCAGTCCCTTCTGGCCACCCTTGCCGGACTGCGTGGCTGGGCTAGGGAGGGGGGCGGCGGCATCAGCGAGGTGGGCAACTCCCCCGTCGTTTTTTTCCAAATTATAGTCCTGCCCCCGACAGTGTCTGAGGGACAGTGAACCGGCCCCCAACAGTGTCCGAGGGACAATGAACTGGCCCCCTGTTTAATAAGTTTGAGGACCCCTGGTCTATACTCTCAGTTCTGCAGACTCCTGACTTACAAGTTTCAACGAAGTGACTGAGCAAAAAACAAGCTCAGTACTTTTCTTCTCTGTTGGGAAAAGGAATCGGCAATTGGTACATCACAACTGTATTTCCTCTTCCTTTGTCAGAGTCAGCCCCATATTATTCAGGAGCAGGGTCAGTGTTGTGGGACCAGTCACATTGCAACATCTGATAGACCTCTACCATTACATAAAGTAACAATTTAAGCATCATAAAGTTTGTAATCCAGCAATCAAATGATTGGAAAAAATATAACCAAACTGCACATACAACAGAAAAGAACAAAGTAAATTAAATTCACTTTCTCATATCAAAAGTTTATCCAGCTCAAGTAGCAAGATTTTTTAGCCAGTCCAACTTGAGACTTCCAGCTGTTTTCACAGTGGAGTAAAACACACATTATAAATAGTATGCAAATAAACAAGGCCAAGGGAATAATCAGTGGATTGTTCTGGTGTATAATTGACAAGAAAGAAGGACAAAACAGTAGCACAGAAGAACTGAAAAGTTGGGGCTTTTTCTTTAAAAATATGTGGGTGCTCTTGGTTCTTATAGGCGCTGCAGCTGTTTCTGCTCACCTGCAGGACCTTGCCTTTGATGGGTAAGAACAGATATCAACATTTATGTTTGCACAGTTTGTTCTGCATGAGCAAAAGCCTTTCAATTGACCTACCTGCTTCAAATCCAATATTTCTCCCATATCAGGCAGAAGGTGGCTTCTGTGAATCTGCAGAATGATGAGCAGGTGGAAATAATCAATTCCTTTGCCAGCAGCACACAGGTAAAGAACTTGGGGAAGGGGTATATTGCATTTGAAAGGAACATTTCTCCTTTTGTTCAACTAACATAAAAAAACCTAATCATACTACTGAATTAAAGACCTAATTTTAATTCCATTCAAGTCAGCTGGAGTGTTTCTACAGGAGAAACAGGACAAGGTGATAAAGCTAGAGCTATACAAATACACTCCAATGCCTTCCTAGAAAGCCTGGTTAACCCAGTCTGAATATCAAAGTGCCTGCCAGAATTTATTAATAGATTGAATTAATCTGAAATGCTGTATTCAGTGTAGTGTGCTTTCAAGAATGTATTAGACAAAACACGGAAATTTCAACTACCAGTACTTCTACCATTATAAGCAAAATAGTTTGCTCTTTTAAATAATTTAAACTCCATACTCCCCACAACTTGAACTTTTCTTTGGCCTCTAGTCTCTCATGGCATCTTTTCTTCTCTGACTTTCCTTTAAAGCCTCCTTTCTCTCCAACAAAGCTGCTGTTTCTTTCCGACCTTGATGTAGATATATCATGACACAATGACATGAGGAAAAACAATAAAGGCAGAAAATGTGTTTTCAATATTTCTCTTCAGCTTTGATGTTATAGCTGTTGGTGAAAAAGACACCATTATCTGTAGGATGAAAGGATGATATTTTTAATGAAGTACAGATGTGGAGAACTATCACCAATGGACTAGTACAGTGTGCTGGAACAGCATTCTCTAGAAGAATATACTATTGGAATGGTGCTGCCAATATGAAGAAAATGAATACACCATGCTTACTTTTAAGTGTATAGTATAAAGGGATAGTTTGTTTTCTTTTTCTTTTAAGCAAAGGAAAGATCCCTCACCTACCATTATTATACAAAGCGATGTCAGGATTGATCTGGTATTGTATCCTGGAACAGTCATTTCACTTGAAGACACATAGTTCATGAATAAGCCCACCAACCCCAATTTCCTTTGCATTCATTACATGGAAGACTGAAAAGGCATTAGGTTGGCAAACCAGCTTTGCTTTCATTGGCCTTTAGTAGGGCGCTAAATCCAGAAGTCTTGAAGCTGACTTCAGCAAAAATCCATGAAAGAGTAATAGTGCTGTCATTTGTCCGCCCTGAACAAAACATCTTCTGAAGGCACAGGTACCTCATACCAACTTCAGTGAACTGCGTCTTAAAAGCACTCATGCAGACAACAGTGTTTCGCAGCTCATTTATGTAAAGTATTTACGTAGCATCTCTCTGCCACTGAGTCAGGAGCCCATTTCTGTCTAATGCTTACAGGCAAAAACCTCCCATGAAATCTGTAGAAAGAATGAAAAAAGTTGTAAAGGTAGTTATATTATTCACAAGTCTTTACCCACTCAGGTGCTGTAGAATACTTTGTAATGTTGAAACTGTCACCTCCATCTCCAGAACTCTGCCATGTAAATTGCAAAGCCAAATAACATCTTCTTAATCAATTTCCAGTTAAAATTTAGGTTTATAATTCTGGCAAGCAAGGTCAGGTCAGTGTAATAGGACAGGAATGAAATTTGATATATTAATCACAATCAACATCACCATCACATATACACCCACTTAAAAATCACAGCCATATGTAGGTATTTATTTGTTTATGTATTCATTTGACCTTCTTTCAGGTTAACTTTTGGCAGACAGACTCTGTCACACTAGTAAGGTGAAAAATGTAAATTGATTTCTGAGTTGAAGCTGACAAGTCTTTTGAAAGAAAAGTAGACTGGGGTATAGGTAAGTTTGTGCTCACTACTGTATTTTGAATAGAAGATTAAATACTGGGAAAAATGTATTTGATGTTTTCATATTGGTCAATTGATCCTCCTATCACAAACATCATCCCTCACATGGATGCTTCTACTGGATTCAGCTTTCCTACAGCAGTTCAAATGGACTATAGCTGCTTGGCATTACAGTGAAGTGAAATGTTGATAAGGTAGGAGACAGGAAGCAAAGACTTGCCACCAGGAAATTCCCTGGGGTAAAAGCTGACTGCAGTACACAAGGCTGGAGTACAGAGGGGACAAGAAAGATTTCCCACTAAAGAGAAAATGCAGCAAAGCTGTAGAAAGAGCCAGAAAGTACATCAGATGGGTTTGCACGATAGTATCAGGGAAGTGAGGCCAGAAAATGGTGACCTTCAAGGGACACCATGAGAGGTTCCCTACTGAATTCTCTAAGCTGTAGAATGATAGCTAGAGGGGCAAAAAATCCTAACTGGTGACAAAGAGAAGACTGTTGCCAGGTGAAGGGCCAAGGGAGTGGGAAGAAGAGATTCCCAGAACAGCCTTGGGCTTGCTCAAGTCACACAGCAGATCCATGGCAAGGATTTCTCCAAAGAGAGAATTCTTAATTGGATTAAATATTTCATAAGTATACTACTCAGAAGTAAAAAGTGCCCTGAGTTTCCATGACTGCATACAACTGTAGCATAAGTGGAGGGAATAGAGCACACTGCCACATTACACACCCCTGAGAATGGAAGCATTGTAGGGAGTAGCACTAGCGGGAGAGTAAGGATACAAGAGCAGGACCTGGCAACTGCTTATACTTTGTATTTTCCAGTCACTATACAAGCATTAGCTGGGGATGAGAAGTTGACTTTGGGCTGGAGTGAAGTGAGGTTGTCTGTCTTCGGTTCTCTTTTAGCTCCACCTGAGCATTGTAAATTGGCTTGGCCTAGCTTGATTAACAGGATTCTTTGATGTGTAATGGATATTCTGTCAATATCATGCACTCAGACACTCAAAGGCAGTACTACTTGATCAAATTCTCACAACTTCATTTGGCTCGGTGGAGTGTTTTTTGTCTCTCAGCCCCACTGCTGTTTCCACGCTATCGAAGTCCTTCACTGTGCACCACACAATTCTCATGAAACATGACTTTTATGACCTGCTAAATCTGAAGATAATCCAGCCCTAATTTACTGGCCTCATGTTAACCATGTTTGATTTGGATGCTGCTAGGGGAACAGAATCTAAAAACACTACAGGAGAAATAATTTTCAATCATACCACAGCCCACATATAGGACAGGAATCCAACTTCAGTGGAATTTCCTTTTTGGCATAGGAGGAGTTACTCTACATGTATTCCTTTTTCATGAACTCCTGCAGGTCCATGCACAAATTTTTTTGATTGCAACAAAGGCCATAATGTCTAGAAGGTGTCCCTGACAAACTTGAGTGGGGTGTCCTTGTGACAACCCAAGCCATTACATTCTTTTGAAGTGCAGCTGCAGTGCCATGACATCATGTCAATATAGTCATTTGCACTGTTTGTTCTGAAGGCTGGTGGTGCCTCCTGCTCCTCTATCAAGACAGATGATCAAGGACATATCCTGGATGAGTAACATTTGTAAGCACTGGAAACATTAAGACAAGCACTGGAAAAACAAGAGGACTTCATTTTTTGATAGTCAAGGTTGAAATATAAGCAAAAGGTCTTCAAGAGTACACTCAGTGATGAGCTGGGAGTTTGTGTCAGCCTCAGGGAAAGATGAACAGCAGAGATCCAACAAATCCAGACACAATAGTGGGATTTTCTTGCCACTGTGTTCTACTTTAATAGCCCACTTCACGTGTGGTAAGGTAGCTTGGGGGATGGATAATGTCATCTGCAATAAAAGCAGTCAAACCACACCTAAACTTTGGAAGCTTGGTTTGACAGAATTTCATCAGGCAAACATCTCTGGGTTGCTGCATAGGACTGTTAACTTGCTGCAGTCTAACTCTCCTCCAGTGCCTTGAGTTCAAGAAAGGGCCCTTTCCTTATGGAGGCAGAGGCAATCTGGCAACATAAGGTCAGCCTAGAACTCATTTTCTATTCACACTCTCTCTCAGCATTGCCAGTCTTCTTAAACTAAACTGTTGTCAGCCTGAAGGTTTGTTAGTAAGGGAGTAAGTAGGCAGGTGCTAATTAGGAGGAACTTACTGCTCCTTGCTCATTCTGGTGACAAGACTGAGGCAGGAAGTAGTTTGAAACTCAGACCTAATAGATCTTATTCTCAAATGCATAAATCAATCCCTCAGATTTCATTTCACAATGCATGCAGACTTAATTCCAGGAAGACCCTGAAATGTCTACATGGTGCTTACTTTGCTGCTAGTAAATTGTATGTTTCTTTTTATGCTTTTCATGGAGCCTTATTGCAGAGTTGTGATTGACCCACAGGTTGCATTGGATGCTCAGTTTGACAGCAGAGCTCCTACTGCCACACACAGCTATGAGAAGTAAAACAATTAGGAAATAGTAAAGTCTAGAAGTTTATTGCTTTAACAGCTTGGTAGCTTAGCCTCTGTAGCGAAAATGGCTTCTAGCCTTCTTCCCTTTTCCTCTTCTGTTCCATTCATTAATATCATAGCTCCTTCTCCAAACTCTTCTTCCTCTTCTACTTCATTGCTCATTACTGAGTTAATCTCTATAACCCAACCCCTCTTACCACTGTTTCCTCTACTTCTGCTCCCAGTGCTGTGAAGAAACTCTGGCAGAAATCCAAAGATTGGACTGACATGCATCACTGCTCATTTGCTCTTTCCTTTTCATTCCTTCTCCCATCTCTTCTTCTAAAAAACTTGATTCCATTCCCTGCCTCAATTCTAGCTCTTCATCTTCCATCATAAGCTCTCCCCTCCTCCCTTCTTTTTTCACAACCATGCCCATTTTCCTGACAGCTAATCCTGACCATGTCACTCTTCACATCTTTGAGGCGGCTCTTTATAATCTATTGCATCACCATTCTTTTACTTGAAAGTATGCCAATCTCCATTTCATGTCTTTCCTTTCAAAAATCTTTCATTTTGTGCTGGTCGTTGCCCACTAAGCACCTGTTACATTTTCAAATAAGAAAATTTGTATTTCCTTTCCAGGTGGTATCCACAGAACATATACAGAACTAATCAATTTCCTTCCACCAGAACTCTCCTGAAAAAAAGGTCTCCTTTGACAGGGCTATCTAAAAATAAGAAAAAAAGCTCTTTTGATTCTGCAAAAGTTATTAGCATGCAAAAGACCAGCAACTTCCATAATGTCAGCCATTTTTTCTAGTATCTCACCAGTTTGTCTAGATCTGTTTGCTGTTTCCAGTCTTTTTCTTAGTTCATAGATAGCTCTTTGGGCATCAAATGCTTTTTTGTGTGGATGTGACAATTTTTTGTGAGCTTCTGAAGGCACGTATAGCAAATGGAATTGGCTCCAATATTAAAATAATAAAGGCTGTTATTACTTCCCTTAAATAACAAAAAGAATTAAGGAGATGTTCTTTCTTTTGTGTCTGGCATTGGTGGATTGTTCCTACAAATCCCTGTCCAGCACTTCTGTCAGTAATTCAAGAATGATGATGAATAAAAGAGTCATGAAACCAAAAAACATTACAACATGTAGCATATTTAAGGTATTCAATCTATTTAGTTTAGCAAGAAAAACAGTTTTCTTTTGTTAAGAGATTTTCAGGAGTGACAAGGTCATAACTATACAGGGCTATCATTCAAAGGGTTTTGTAATCCACCAGCCATACTGCAATTACAGGTTTAGATAAATTGGTACTAGAAAAATCTTAATTCAGACATATAGCTTTAGTACAAATAGAAATTAATTATTGGAAAGCTACAAACTGTATTAAATATTAGGCCAAGTTAGATGCCCAGAAGGACCTTTCTGGCTTGAAGGCTGTGAATTTAACAGTCTTGACCTGAGGAACAGAGACATCAGTAAAGTTAACCTCCTTATTAAACAGCTGTTTGGACTGCTGATGCTGCTGCTCAGAACCCAGACCTTGTCCCTCGCAGTGTAATGGGGCAAAACATACAAAGGACAGCCAAGTACATTCTCAAAGTGAATGCTTGATTTCTTTGTGCCAGACTTCTCCTCTACTAACCTCCACAAGATTGTGTGATGTCTATTAAAACACCAGTGATGCTAGAATGGTAACATACATGTTGCAGAAAATCGAAAACATTTTATTCACTACTACTATGAATTTTAAAAAACTTTTAAGATATTTTTTAAAAGGGGCATAATGACTTAGTAGAACTTTAGACATACAAATTCAACCACACTCCTGAAAGCCATTTGAATGATCATCTACCTTTACATTCTCTCCATCTGTTGTTTGTAAAGCCATTTAATCTAAAAGTATCTGTTAATGTCAGTCCCTTTAGCAACAGGCAAGACATTTGTTTCTATCTTCATCTTCACCTTGGCTGAGGTAGAGTTAATTTTCTTCACAGTAGCTAGTATGGGGCTATGTTTTGGATCTGTGCTGGAAAAAGTGTTGATAATTCAGGGGTGTTTTAGTTATTGCCAAGCAGCACTTGCACAGAGTAAAGGCCTTTTCTGCTCCACCAGTGAGTAAGCTGGAGATGAATATGAAGTTGGGATGGGCCACAGCCGGGACAGCTGACCCCAGCTGACCAAGGGGATATTCCAGACCATATGACATCATGCTCAGCAATAAACATTGGGGGAAGAGGGTCTGGGGGGGCTGATGCTTGGGGGCTGAGGGGGCAATTGGTTTCATTTGCATCACTTACCTTTCTTGTATTTTATTTATCTTTCTTTGTTATTTTCCTTTTCATTACACTATTGTTAGTAGTATATGTATTTTAATTATTAAAGTGTTTTTATCTCAACGCACAAGTTTTCTCACTTTTACCCTTCCAATTCTCTTCCCTCCATCTTGTTGGGGGCAGTGGGGGTAGTAAGTGAGCAGCTGTGTGGTGCTTAGTTGCCAGCTGGGGTTAAACAACAGCAAATTTTTTGGCATAACTCTTATGAATAAATAAGATATGATGAGTTAAATGAAGGTGAAAGGATAAAGATGACTGGCCAAAAATTGCATCTGCATTTACAATAATACATCATTCAAGCAAACGAAAGCAACTCTTAGAGACACTACAGGAAATAAATCAACAGAGCAAAATAATGAGATAATTGGGAGGGGGGAAGCTTATCTACATTAATAAAAATGAAATTGTTAAGAGTCTATTCTTTGAGCTTGAATATCATGGTCAGCTATAGCTGAGAGCACTCCATAGATTTCCATTTAATCAACAAATGCTATGTTTGTATAAAGTTTGACTTTTTAGGCTAGCAAGCTGACTGATTTGTTCTGCATACAAATTATTTTTTTCAAGACTTTGGTTTTTGTTGGGTTTTTTTTCCTAGATGGGAAAAAGTGGTCCAAATGAGAAGGCCATCTTTACAGATTGCGGTTTCCATGCAAAAGAGGGGATCTCCCCTGCTTTCTGCCAGTGGCTTGTGAAAGAATTCAGTAAGTTTAACGATAAAAAAAATTTTTACAAAATGCAACTGTTTAAGAAAATCTTAAGCGGCAAGAGTTGAGGCCACTGCAGCTTGCTTTTTTACCTTTACATACCTGTCTGCACATCCCTTCTCTCACCTCAGGTAGTTAGGGTGTAACTACTGGCACAAGATCTTAATGATAGGACCTGTAATCTTTCAGCAGCTTAAGACTACCTAAAAGCATGTGCAGGAAGTACCGGCAACTACATGGGTTACTTACACCATCTATAAATTCCTTTTTTCACCAGTAGTCAGAGAAAGGTGAGAGACAAGCAAACAGGTCTAATAACACTATAAACACAGCCACGTTCTTTACAAAGTCATTAGGAGTGGAGAATAAGGAAATTCAAGGGCACATCAGAAGGCATGTGAATGCATGACAGAAGAGCAGTCTTCCACCAGTATCATGGGCTGCATTCCCTGCAAGCAGCTTCACTCAGTAAGGCAACAGACAGGGTGGGAAGGAAACCTACCCTCAGCTAAGCACAGAGTGCACTAAGGAAACCTACCCAAGAGAGGAGGAAGACTACGGATGAAGCTCCCTAGACTCCACTCAGGAAGATAGAAATGAGTATACATCCCTTCAAGCTGCCACTTCAAGTTGTACAGAATGGTTTCTAAAACATGAAACCATGTTCACGAAAGAGCTGTACAGGTAAAACTAACTTCACTTCATGATGTGATACTTTAGGCCTTGACTTAAACAATATTATCTCCTTTATCTTTTCCTTCTCCTCACCACCAGTATAAAGCAGGTGGGAGTTATCAAATGCTGCACTGTCTTTACCAAGAAGAGGCAAATTCCCCCTCAGCAGGGGAAGATCAATTAACTCAGCAGAACAACTCACGGATTTAATAGCAAATTTTCTGAGAATTCCTGCTTGAAAATTAAAAAACCAACCAAACCCAGGAGCAGCAGCTAGGATTTAAAACCCAAGTAAAGGAAACCCAGCATACATGAGTGAGCCACACTTGTAGAGACATGGATGGCAAGTATAACCTCAGTCTTATCAGACAGCCATGCGGTTTTGTGTAGGGAGCAGTGGAAATTGGAAGTGACATCTCAGTGGCGTCAATGAGAATGTGATTTCATTATCTCTCAATACGGCTGCAGACAGTATGTGCTGCCATTTTTCTCTTAGCCATTCACGTCACTACAGTTGTCATTTTCACCGTCTGGCCACTTAATTAATGGGTATACCTGACACCAGCAGTGGCTCTGCTCAGTGGATCCAAGCATGGATATGTAGAAGTGTGCAAAAGCACAGTCCTCTGAGCATAATCACTGGTTCACTTGGGATGGTTTCTAGACATAAAAGTAAAAAAAAAATAGAGAAAACCATGTGCAAGGTGGAATGTTAAGTGTATCTCAAAAAAAAAAAAAAAAAAAAGCAAACCAGGAAAAAGTAAGTTCTAATGATTATATATCAAACCTTCCCCCTCACTGGTTACAGGACAGAAGATGACTTTCTCCATTGTATTGCTCCCTGTGTTGTCCTTTCTGTCTGTATAAAGGAAACTGACTTCTTAGAGCAAATCTCCATGATCCTCACATGCTCCCTCAGCACTGATATCAGCTTGTGAACAAGGTATGCTTGTTCACCGTTTGTATAAAGTGCCATGGCATGAACAATCAGGATATATAGGTTTATGGCAGGAGTGCTTGTGTTTGTTATTCAATATACGTGTCTGGAAAAGCAGAGGGAAAAATCTGCCTCCTTATGAATATGTGCATCCACAACATTATGACTGGAAATGTGCAAGTATGTTCTTTGGAAATGTTCTCTACAATTTTGGTTATTGGTGAAATTTCTCTAGACAACAGATATATAAAATGGGAATAATGATTCTTCTTTCTCATATAAATTAAACCCAAACCTTTAGGGTGACAGGACGTAGGGTGGATATATGGACACGAACTTTGCTCTGTCTGTAAACAAGAAGCTAGTCAATGGAAATATCTTACCAGTGATTTATTATCCTGTTCAAAATCAACATTGCTTTACCACAGGGGTCCTCAAACTTTTTAAACAGGGGGCCAGTTCACTGTTCCTCAGACACGTCGGGGGCCGGTTCACTGTCCCT
>JAVSBS010007371.1:0-23750 GCA_033124195.1 Coracias cyanogaster
TTAAATGCCTCACTGCTTGGCACAGATTTCTCCTACATCTGTGTGAAGAAGTTGCTGCACAGCCCAAGACTATGGAGGAGCTGGGACGGCAGTTGTGCTGCAGTCACCATTTTGGAAAATTGCTGGATCTGAGGCTAAATTTACAAAGACTTTGGCGAAGTATGGAGAGGAGGAAACTTCAGGATATCTGGCCAACTTTGGGAATATCCCACCAAGAAGAAACTCTTCAGACTGAGGTGTTGATGTTGAATTAAGTTGATTTTATGGAGATTTACACTTTCACAAATAAATCGAAGAACGGTTGTGTTAGTGCCAGGAGAGGGCAGGGAATGACAGTTTGACTGGAGTATCCTCATCCCTGCCCATGGACAGATGTGAACTGTGTGGCCATCTCAGTACGCTGAAGAACTTTTTACACCGAAGGTTTTGTTTTCTCTCATCCAAGGCATCCCTCCTGACTTTCTTCTTGCTTCATCCGCTTGTTACGGCTTATCATTTATATCAGCAGACTGTTTGGGACTTACATATCCATAAGAATGAAAGTGTAGGAGAGCCTTGATTTGGATAAAATTACAGGTGCTGCCATGGCATAAACCAATAATTTTCTCATTCATATCTAGGACAGGACAATACTTTGGCTAGTAAACCCCTGTATCAAGTATAAGAAGCTCCTTGGCATGACATTACAATCTCTGGAATAACCCATCTAATTTGATTTCTTTGCTGCACAAGAGAAACCATATCAACTGGGACTTGATGAGAGACATCCAAAGGACTGATGTTATCCCAAAATTTGAATAACATCTTCTGGAGAACAAGAGGCAGAAGGATCAACACTTAATCAAATTCAGGATTTCATTTGCCTTGGACTAACAGCAAGGAAACTAGTTTAATTTCTTCTGTGAGAAAAGTGAGATAAATGATGTGAACATGTGTCTCAGGTAAAGTATTTGATCGCTTACCTTCTGAGTCATTGCTGGTCTTTAATCGCGTATTATGTAATGTTACACCCAATACAGATTACATCAGGGGGAAAAATCACAACTATGCAGCATGCAGAAACTAGAAAGTAATTTGTCTACCGGAGGAAGGATGCTTTTTTCTGCACACTCTGTGTACAGCATCATTTATCACCTAGGAGAATCACCCAGAGGCAGCAGAACAATGCTCAGCTAAAGTCACACTAGGCCAACTGTCTTCTTAGAGGTTCCTGTCCTGATAGTAGCCAAACCCTACAACTGTCTGAGGGCAAAGTCCTCTAAAGCAGTGCCAAATCAGTCAGCCCAAATAGGATTGTAACACTTAAGCTCTCAGGCACTGCTGTAGCGAAGCATGGTGTTTTCCAAGCTACCTCTGTGACAGTGCTATATTCAGAGACCTATTGTACTTGCAGATCAAATACAGATCTATTTGGTAATAATAATAATAATAAAAAGAATCCCAAAGCCAAACCCTCCAAACAAGTTATTTCCTATTGAAGGAACTTTTCTGATCCTAGGAAACCTAACTGCAGTTTGGCATGTTTTCTCAAACACAGCATGCAAAAGTAGTAATATTTTATGTTGTGGTTATAGGACATTGTGGGCTGCAGCCATCTGCTAAGAGAGGAACATTCTGCTCCCTTAACATCCTGGCTGTAATTTGCACAATATTTGAGTTTCTGAGAGTTACTGGGATCTCCAATATGGTGTGGATACCCACCAGCACTAACAGCATATAAAATATGGAAGAGCTGACTTGGGTGTGACAGTGCATTTTGGCACCTTGAGATTTCTCCCCGGGCAGCAAAAAGTGTTCCCAGCATGAACTAAACATGTAAAAAGGCTTCCTCAAAGCACGTGCTGGCCCTATGGCAAACAGAAAGCACGAGGGAGTGTCTTGTGCAATAACATCATCTCGCTTTTACAGAGTTACAGTTGGGTTCAATTTCCTATTATTGCAGATCTTTGGGGTGGGATTTTTTTTAAGCATTCAGCCTTGGCCTAAATCCCCTCCTGCTGGAAACAATGAGCCCCCTGACTCCCCCCGCTGCTTTAATGGCAGAAGAGCGTAGCCAGCACAGAGCACTTCGGGAAATCCCTCCCCTTGCGCCTAGTCCTGAACAATGGGTCAAATGTTTAATCCCTGCATGAAGCCTGAATAAACAGGGATTGCACAAGGAATCATGGTGGGGAAGCAAAGCTGCTGTGCCAAGGGCCTGAGCTAACGCTGCAGCTGCTCTGTGTTACAGCTCACAGAGCGGGACCATTCCTGGGAATGCTGCTGCCCTCCTGGGGGAGTCTGCATCCCCCTCACTGGTTGTTTGACTGATGGTCATGAAGGTCCACGAGTGGTGGCTGATGGGACCAGGCTGGTCATGATGTAGTTCATACTTCCATATCCTCCTACACATGACAAAGAACGTAATTTCTGAATTTGAGGGCTATTTATTGTAAGATCAGTTTTGGTTCTCTGGTTGGAAATATGTGAGTTAGTATTTTTAAAAATATTTCATTAATTAATTAAAGTATAATGTGGCCACAAAACATTATATGGGACCTTCAGAACAAAACTTTACTGTTGGTTTGAAATATCTGACAAAACCATACTTATCGCTCAGGCTAAGCTGGAGATAAGACTGGGGTGAAAGGGACATCTACTTGCCACACCAGTCACACCCAGTAATTTCCTGACAAAACATGTCTGAGGGCCAGCTTGGCTTCATGCAGGCATCAAAGACAGTCTGCGATGAAAGACCTGCACATTTTAGCTGTACTTTTCTCCTTGTGACTCAAAGGCAGGAACTATGGATGGAAAGGTACGTTCCCACAGAGGGCAGGGGTTTCTTCACCCATGGGCTACCTCACAGAAGGAGAAGGTATGGAGAACCAAATATGGGCTCAACAGCCTTGAATCTATGCTTATAACACCCCCGCCAGAAAACTCATCTTGTATTGGGTGAAGAGTGTTAAATTTGCTGCTAATACACAATAGTACATCATTATTTCTTCTTTATCTGCGATGCTTCTGGTGTGGTTCATCCTTGCTTTGCCCTGAGTCTCAGGATGTGTTTCTGTAGGCCAAAAGAAATAAATAGCTTTTTCTTCTACATTAGGTAAACATGCATGGTAAATGGATTCTCCAAGTTTACATTAGTTGAGGATCTGTCCCATCATCTTCAATGCCAAGACAGCTGAGGAATTCCTATCATCCTTCTACTGAGATGACTACAGCAAAGACATAAAACACTTTCTTCAGGCAGTCCTGAGAATACTGTGCTTATTTAAGAGGTAAATAAAGAAGACATCACCACTGGATGTGTGTCCTCCGGTAGCAATCAATGCTCAGCATACACTTTTGATGAGGTTAGATAACAAGCATCACATGGAGAGAGGAGTACCATGCACACACAACCTTCTGAATATGTCAGCAATAAAATGAGAACTACAAAGGCAAGCAGTAGCTGCCCACTGCAGGATGTCTCATCTAGTTCAAGTTCAGCTGTGCAATACAACCCAACTCTCTCTAGTTCGATAACCCACCCTAAAACAACAACAAAAACCCCCCTATGCTGCTCTGAAGGATTAGCACAAGGATATATCTTTGTTCACAGAGTACTTTTTAGTTTTGAAAAAGGAGTTTCTTACATCAAAAATAGAGAATGCTTTCATGTTACTGTCAACTCTATAGCCCACCTAAAATTGCATTATTACCACTGACAGAAAGACAGGTGTTAACAGCTGGAGAGAAAACAAATGTAGAATACTGTGGCAAAATTTGAGCAGAAACAGATGTGTGAGCCACTTTGTCTTTGATATTTATTTTAATAGTGCTTCTCAAATGTGTTTAATATTTATGCGGCTATAGTCTCAGCTTTCACTGGCATACTAGAGCCAGTACAGTGCATTATTCACCTCTGCCACCACTTCTTCTTTTCTTTTCCTCCCTTCTAACCATCATAAGACAGCATCTGTAAATCTCTCAGGAAATGCCAGTTTATTCCTCCTCCCCTCCCCCAGTATAAAATGGATAGAGTTTTTTAGCAGTGGGAGTTTGGTGTGATTAGTATGCTAATACAGGAGAGAGAAAAGGAAATGGAGATGAGAGATATGGTCCTTTAGTGAAGAAAAGGAGGAACAACTGAAAGGAGGATCTCTGCTAATCAATTAACCTACAACGGACCTAATGTCATAAGAAGCTATTGTGCATAAAGGGACAAAAGTCTCAGTGACAGATGGCACTTGGGCTCATGATATTACGGGGTTACTGCTCAAGAGCTTGTTTACCTCCCATACAGGGGTAAGCAATAAAGCAATAAAATTGCTTATTTATTTTAAAGAGAGAAGTTGAAATGCTTATTTACCAAATCAATCAAGGTTTACTAAGGCAGAACAGCCACAATCCTCACGGCCCTAAAATGCTGGATACTTCACTGATTTCAAATAGCAATTATCTATTGCAGTTTCTTGAACCCGTTCTGACTGCAAAGAGACATTTCATTTGCAAATTTTGATGAAAATTGTCATTTTTTTAATTGCCTATTTCACCAATTTGAATTTTAAAACAAACGATTAACTAGAAGCTCATTTTTACTTGCCTTGGGCAAGCCCGGAAAATATTTGTCAAGACCCAAGCCTGTCTGCTTAGCATTTGAGTTGAGAAACGCACAACTGCCTTCAAGTCAACATTAGCTGTGACAGAAGCAAGACTATTATTTAACAGTAGCTGAAAATGTCAAAAACAAGTGGCGTCTGGCATTTTGACAAGACGGCATTGAAAAGAAACCACTTTTATTTTTTTCCAACACTCGGCTAACTGTAAAGCAAAACTGTACAAATACCACTTGGCTCCGAGTACGGCTTCGGCGAGTCCTTTTGAACTGGTGGAGGTGAAGGAGAGCAAGTGGGTCTCCATCTTCTGCTTGCAGCCACCTTCAAGTTCTGATCACAGGCCAGACTCTCTGTGCTTCAAACAAACTCAGGCTCTGCTCCCAGGAACAAGAAACTAAAACATCTAACAACTCATGTCAGGCCTCAGGCACATCAACTCAATGAAGATATCCCAAAAGCTAAGGACATATGTTAATGTTTAGAGGTATATGTCTTAGACATTAACTGGCTGTCAGAATAAAATGCAGGTGTTTTTTTAAAAGTAGGTATTGTGCCTGAACGTTCATCAGCATTTTCTGCATTAGAATTTACAACAAAGGGTTGGCAGATTTAATTAAAAATAGTATTGTGATGAACAGAAGCCTGATATTGAAGAAGTGCAGGAAAACGAATATCTAAAATACTTTCTTGCCATGAGAAGATTAAGTTGGAAGTTACCATTTTAATCAACAGTAAGATGCAACAGTGCTGACGATAAACAATTTTGTGAACTGTCTCAGGGAAACAGTGCAACGGGGGGCAAGATATTGCTTTCAGGAATTTTAGATAGCAGAATGAATAGGCCTCAATAATTTAAGAGATGTTAAAGTGATGAACATATGGTCATCTTCATTGCACATGCCAGATACTCTGCACCATTTACCTGAGTTGAAGTAGAACAATCTTCTAGCAGCTTTTCCTACTCATTAAGTCCCTTTAGCATCAGTCAGCATTAGGTAGGGTATCAAATCCCATAAAGATTTGTCTATACAAGTGTCAGTTGTCTGTGTCCTTCTGCAGCGAAATCTCAGCATGTGCCTCACAGCAGCTGTGCGAGGGACACTAGATGTGTTGCATGGTCCCTTTTCTAGGTTGCATCCCTTAATCTGATGTGTAGCAGCTACATGACCAACTTCACCACATCTCTCTGGATTTCATTAGTTACTGTGACCCTGGAAATCACAAACTGTCTGACTGTTCATGAAAGTGCAAGTATTCTATGCAAAGCTGATTCAGATGATGCCAGAAAGCGCGTACGGTTCCCCATAGCTTTGAAACTTCCATGATGAGTTAGTTCAGGGGGAAATGAGGGGAGTGGGGAACTGCTCCGACTTTAACTAAGCTTACTTTCTTTGCTGGGAGCAGATTAAGGGACACATTAAGGTTGTGAAATCCAAACCCAGGGACTTGGGGTTCAAAAAAGCACCTTAAAGTGGCATGTGGGCCTGAAAAAACAACTCTTCCTCTCACCTTTAAGTATACTCCCATGGAGGTTTAAGGCTTGAATGCAAAAGCATCTTGTGATATCTCTGTCTGTCCCTTGGTACTTAGAGGTGATTCTCCTTTATAAAGCTACATTTAAAAAAAACCAAACCAGCCAGTGTGTGTGGACTATATAAATACCACTGTTATTTGTTTTTGTGGTGGGCATTTTGATCTGACATCTGAACCAAACTCCTTTTTGTATCTAGCCAGCTTATCAAGTGACCACTCGTCTCACTGCTCTTCACTGTCCCAGTCCCCTGGACCAGTGCAACAGACCAAAGCCCACAGAACCCCCAAAAATGTGTTTCCAGGAATGAGTACGTGCCTCATTTTCTGCGAGCTTCATTATTTCTTAACATTGCATTTCTACATTTATTACTTACTCAATACTACATGTCAACCATTTCTTACATCACTTATCACCATAGTGGATACATCACTGCATTGATTCATGTCCTTGAAACATCAGTCTTCAATATCTTTCAGTTCATCTTCAAATCACTACTTAAGCTGCATTTTTGCTTGTTACACTGATTTGAGGATACTGGTTGGTAAGAGGAGTCTGAAACAACACAAAGCAGTATTATTTCTCCCTCCCTCTCCAGTTTAATCAGAACAGGCATAGGTCCAACAAATCCTCAGCTGAATACCCTACAAGCAAAATACTGAACAACAACAAAGATCATGGCAAGCTTTTATGACATCAAGCTCATCAGCGGCCAACATACTGCATTTGCATCATTATTAATCAGATCTGCCCGATCTGATTTTATAAGTCAGTCTTCCTGAGGAGCTGATACGCCACATAAAAAGCACATTGTAAATCACAGAGAAGTATCAGAGTTTTCATCAGCAGTGAAAGAGAAGAGGGAAGGCAGATTCCGCAGTGTGCCGCTCTTACTTGTTGCACAACATAGGAATTTTTTTGACCTGTATCACATTAGAAAAGTGAGGTCTAAACAATTTCATCCCTTTCAAACACAGTGGGCCAAATTCCCAACCAGCACGAAATGCTGCATATCCACTGAAATTGATGGAGCTATGCCAGTTCAGCTCAGAACTTGGCTTTGCATGTCAGTTCATTTAGCAATGATTGCACTTGACATGCAGCACAGAACAAGCATTTGTTTTTAAAAAAGAAAACAGTGGAGTCTTTCAGTGCTAACCCAGCCTATAAGAAGTCCCACTTCCAAAAACAGGATTAACTGTCCTTAGCTCAGGCTCCTAGGTATCTGTGCAAAAGAAGAGTAAGGAGGAGGGAAGAAGCCTATTCTTCCTCCGGCACGCTGATGGCAGGTGTCACCACTCGAGACAAGAAATGACTGTCTATAGAGCAGGGCAACTTTGTTTTTCGTTAGAATCTATGATTGACATATACACTTCATGTCCTTATAGAGACTTTTACCCCCCACCCAAACACCATGGAGCCACATCTCTCACCGTTACCAACAAAGTACCAAGGGCCAGATCACCAGTTTCTCACAAAGCTCAGAAGGACTGTGTCAATCTCAGCAAGAAGCTGGTAAAGCCATTTTCCTACAAGTTGTCTGGTGGCATGGCCGGCCTTACCTTGGTCATCCCTAATCACTGAGGAAACAAGTGGCACAGCTGTCTTAGAGGAAAACAGAGGACCCAAAAGACGCTCTGGTGCTCATGGCCAATAGAGTGATGCCTTTGGAGAACAGCACAAAATCAGAAGTCGTCACTATAAAAGCACCGGATCTTAACCCTCGCCTTCCCCTCTTCTTTTGAAACCCAGGATGCAATCAGAACAATCGCTTATTGTCCTTTTCTTTCTTGCAACATAGGGCAAAATGTTGGAGCTTCTCCTTGCATCACTTCTATCTGGTAAATTAGCTTGCAATCCTATTCCTCTCTGATTTCTTTTTAGTTCACCCTTTTTCCCTGCATAATGGCATGAAACACATCTTGCTTTGTGGTTTGATTACCAAAAAAGTATTAAATATCTGAAATGTAGGTTTAGCTCCCATAATGCAAGGCATACATTGAACTAATTAGAGAACAGAAACAGCAGAATCACTTTGTGAATTCAGCAACATATTTATACAGATTTCAACAACTATTTTGTTGTATTTGCTTAAAAGGTATAATTTCAGTATTTCTACCAACAGATTGATAAAAAGCAGACCTTACGGGAGTACCTGTTGATCAGCATTGCAAATACTCTGCAATGCATGCACATATACCTGTGTAACTACAGTACGACAGGTTGCTGCCCGCATAGACGTTTTTAAGTGCAAACGTCAAGGCAGAACTGCTGCCAATAGGAAAGCAAATCCTATGAACTTCCATCTGGGGACACTGCAGGTTGTGCAGGTGACACCAATGCACATGGCACACTGGACATCACCGAGCTCTCAGCTGGCTTCGCAAAACTTCGTAGCAGCCCTTTCTCTCTATATTCTTATTTGTGTATGTTGTTTCCTGCCTGGTATAGTGATGGGCAGGCTAAAAGCCAACCCAAGTGTGAAAGTGCAACAGAAGCTGCTAAACTTCTATGCTTCAGAAATAAAGGAAGGAATACCTCAAGAAAATGCAAAAATACTTTTCAACCTGGATTTTGGCTCCAATCAGATCAAGATGTGACCCTTTCCTCTTCCCCTGCATGGCTCTTAAACATTCAAAGCACAAACTCCCAGTGTGCTGCCTGAAAACCCCAGGCATAAAGTTTATCCTTTAATTTGAGGCTTTGTCATTTGACCAGGGGAGGTAATCAGGACAAGGCTCTGGACCATGCTGCTCAAAACATGACAACAAATACACCAAAAATCCAAGCTGGCTGCACGAAGCAATTAAAAGAGTGTTTACTACTCCATGACAGTTAACATGTTGGACTGACCTTTCATTTACTGTTTAGTACTGAACATTAAGCTGCAAAATTACTCATGCTTTGCATTTAGTACTGGCATCAAAACTAACAGCATTAGATAGCTATTCCCACGGCAAGACACGCGTTCCCTCTGCCCAGCTGTGCATGTACTTTTACCAGCATTGTATCTGATATTTAACATCACTTCCACAGGTTATATTCATCCATTACCGTTAGGAATTATTGGTAACACTGCTCCAAAATGTAAAAAGCATATGCAAAATGTCCAGGGTGATGCAGATGGTAAAATTATGTCTCTTTCTTACATGCTAAGAGAGATAAAAAGGGAAGGCTGGTGTATGCCTACAGGTCCCACGGCAGCTCCCAGCCAGATGGCAGAAGTACAGACGCTAGAGAGGAGAAGTTTCTTTGTTTGCTCGCCTTCTAGCTGCTTCGAGTAACCACGCTATAAAGGGTGGCACACGATGTGTTTCACAGGATCCTGGCAGCTAGAACATTCTCTCCAAAACAGGCAACTCTCCCTACAACACCCTCAGGCTGAACTTGGGCAGGAAGGACATGGAGTTTCCATTCCCCAGTGCGATGCTCTCATGGAGAGGCTACAGCTGAGAGGTTAAGTCTCCAGAAAATCATGTTTGCCAGTGTGCTTTTGACTGATCTTAACGCAATGACTAGGTAAAATTACAGTTATTTCTATCTTTGGCTGCAATTTGCCTGGTCAGACACTTGGCACGCACAGCACTCTGTATTTTGACAGCAGTTAGGACTTTTGGGTCACAAGTTGCCAACACAAACACAGGTCTTTTCCATTCACTCCCTGCACTCTTTCCAACTTTCACTCGTGGTGCTGTCCTGCTGTGGGCACTGCCTCTCAAATACTGATGAGCCTCTCTTGCTACCCTTTCTTCACCTCTGCCCGGAGGCTTTTTCATTACACATTTCTAAACCTCTATTTGTTAAATCATTTTTGAATTGACGGTCCGTGAATACCAGAATAGCATTCAGTTCATATCCAGACCGGAACATTAATAAATACAAATATATTAAGAGACTCCTTGCCAGTTGTGGTTTTTTTCATATTCATAGTGGCTATTTATATCTAAATCTCTGTTTTCTGTATTGCAACTGAAGTTATCTGGCTTATTTTCCCCCAGCTCACATATTCCCATCGCAGATTCAAAAGGGCAAATTTTCCAAGGCTGCTCAGCATGCTAATTACAATAGAATAGCTGCTGATTTGATCTTGCCGGCTTCTCTTTTAGTATTTCTGGACAGGTATTTTGTGCAACCAATATGCCAGCTCAATGGTCAAAACTATTAGGAGAGTGCTGATATTTCCGTGTATTTTAAAAATCAGTATAATTTCTTAAAGAAACAAGAAACCTATCAAGCAAGGTTGTAATTGTATTTAATGCACATTTTGCTTTTAACAGCAATTTGCCAGTTTAAACAGCATAGAACTTACAATGCTTAATTAGTGAAGAGGTTATAGTGCTTATAAAGTTGTATCTAAAATATACCTTATTGATTCTGTATAGAGTAACATTTTTAAGACAGTCTAATGTTGTAATTACATGCTATACAGTAGCAGCATGTTCACACCAGTACAGTTAAGGCGGTGTCAGCATTCTCATTGTGAACCTTTTTCAGTGTTTGAACACATCAGCCATAAAATTACAATGCCATTTAAGAAAATACGACATCCAAGATGTGAATCCTGTATTGACGTTAGTCAAATAACAATAAAAATAGTAAAACACATATAAAGGACTCCACCCAAATTTATTTTGGATGATTGCTGCCTTTGCACAACATGCTCAAAATTTCCAAAATGAAATTTAAAAGTTGGTGGATAGCACAGTTTCCTCAGGTTTAGATAAATGAGTGTGAAGTGTTTTAGAGTGGGTGCCACAGATGCACAATAACCACTTCTCACATACTGCACATTTTAACATACACGAGGCTTCTTCTGTGTAAATATTTAGATTGGCAGGTAAAAGCAGCTCTACCACCAAGTGAATAATAACAACTACTCATCTCCAGTTGTATACACTTATTGGTCATGATGAAACTGAATTGTTTACCAAGTCAGCACACTGGCTACTGAGGTACCATGTTACTCCCTACAGTTAGGATCAGAAACATAGGAATTTTTATGCCATTCATGTCCTGACAATTCAAAAGGGATTCATTACACTGCCCACCAAGCTGAAGCCATTTGTTTAAGCAGAGAAGGCGGATGAGGAAAAATACTGTATGGAAAGGGGCCCGATGGAAAGGGGCTTTTTCAGTGAAATGCCAGAGCCTGCCTAAAGAAGCCCACCCTTAGTTCATGCCCTAACAGTTTCTTGTTCTTATTAATAAAATGCTTCTTATTGCCATGTGGTTTGATTAAAAGAAAATCTCTAGTCAAGGATCTACTTAAATATGTTTTACCTCTGCTTAAAGCAAAGCGTATCTGTAAGCACTTTCCTGAAACATTACCCAATGAAAATGTGCTTCAGATGCTGAATTGTCATGGAGCCATGATAAGCTGATGAAACTCTGTGGAGCTCTTTATATATCATTTGCTTATTTACTAGTTTTACACTTCCCCAATTCAAGAAATTTTCCTTATGTGACCACCTCGTTCCTTACAGGACTTTTGGAAGCGCTTCATTCCATACTTTTTTTAGACTTAGAGATAGTTATATAAGACTGAAAAAGAGTTGCCTATTTCAAGCTTTGTGTACAATGCATGCACGCATTTATTAATAAACCTTGTCTAAACATCTATTTGTTCTTTGGACCAACTCCAGCCTCCCTAGGTGACTGTAACATGTCTTATAAACCTTTCATGGAAGATTTTTTAAAAATTGGTACTTCAAGACAAAAAAGGTAAACAAATACATTAAAACAACACAGACAGGAGGGGGAAAACAAAGCGGAGACATCCCATGCCAAAGTCACTGCTGGCACAGGTTAGCATTGTTCTCTTGGAAGTATTCTTTCTGCCTTTTTGCACAAGTTCTTTTATCTCATGGTCTTAAAAGGGAGCTGCAAAGTTAAGAGAAAATTTCACATATGGCCTCAAATATGGGTAACACACCAAAACCCTTCTCGAGAAGGGAACCGATTAGCACATAGCCCATTTCAACCCTCTGTCCTATGAGACTTTCTGTGCACAGGCACCTGTAAAATCAGGATTTCTCTACCTCAGAAAACTACTGTAAGAACAAATGCATTTATGGTTGCTGTACCATGGTCACGGCAATAAGGGCTCCATCAGTACTGAAAATACAGCCTTGCCTCCTTCTGCTGATCCCTGCAAACAGAGCAGGTAGTAGACAAGAACTACCAAGAGTAACATTGGTAGTGGAGGGTTTTATGACACTATATGGTAGTGGCTGATTTAGTTCAGCAGAAGCAGGTTTTGCAATAAAAACTCTCTAAGACTTTTTTTTTTTTTATAAGGGATCAACACAAGTCATCTTAAGGGATTGTACAAGAATGACCCAAATTGTATCCTGTTACTCAATACAAGTAGTAGTTTCAGAATCTGTCCATATCCGATGACGGTCCACAAATTCATATACAAATGTGTATACTGGTTGTACCAGGGGAAAAATCAGCAAATAACTTCCAGCCTCAGTTTCCATTTCTGTATTCTGTGATACTGGGCATGTACCACAGAAATGAAATGCTATGGCAATAGCCCATGCAATCCATATTAAGTTTCCTCACCTGTGATGTAAAGAGAACCATACAGTGCGTTAATAGGCAGAAATCAGTTACTTACTGATAATCCATGAATTTCAAAAAGATATTATGAGCTATTATCACAGAAAGAGAAGATCTTCATTCCTAAATCTGAATCTCCTGTCTTTCACTGAGCTTTTAGGAACAAATTCCTTAAAACTTTCATCTTGAAAGTGAAGCAGAAGGTTCAGCTACAGAAACATAGTGCAAAGGCTCAGTTTGGCACTGCAACATTATGGACAGACAAGAATTTATGGTAAACTCAGTTTAGATTTGGGAAAAAGAACCCTATAATTGAACCTATATTGTCAAATGTATTGCATACTATTTTAACTTCACAGTAATCAAAATCAGACATCAAGGTTTCTATAGAAGCAGCAATCACAGATTGCAGTAAAGTATACCACTCAAGGAAAAAAAATTGCATTTTGGCAATTTCATAGTCAAGTGTTCCTTCTGCTCCTCCAACAGTCATTTGTCAGGTATTTTCCTGTTTAAAAGGTGCATATTGTTTCTCCTCAGTCCTCATGAGACTTCTCTGCAATGACTTTGCATTCATACTGAAAAACAGAAGTTGACAAAATTAGTAATATTAATTTACAGAACTAATGAAAAAGAATGCTACGACGGGGTGATAAAATCACTTATCTTACACTGTACTCAGATAACTTTGGTCTCACTAACTGCGGTGGACACACTGTTGGCTGCAATTTCTGTCTCCTTGAGCAGCAGAAAGAGCAGTTCAGACTTTGCATGTGGCCTGACCCGTCCCAAAATAGAGGAGCTCTTCTTTAGCTCCTGGTCCTGAAAGAACTAAAACTATGCAACTGAGACTGTATAGAGCAAAGTCATGGGCTATGTTTTGGATAACAGCACTAATGGCTCACTAACTAGATCAAACCCAATGATTACTGATTTCTACCTTACTCCACCATCCACAAGTCAAATATCTAGTTGGTACATATCAAGGAAGGAATGACATGTAGATTGTAACTTTTACCAGAAGGTGATTGAGCCCTGCCTCCAAACTTACCATTGCCAGCTGCCTGCCGATATTGCCCATAGTTATTCCACCAGCAAAAAATATACATGGCAACCAGGAACGAACATAAAGGAAATCTGGAGATGTGTATCTGGAAAAGAACATGCATTTTTGAGCTCAATGTTGTGCAATACACAACGATCAACAATCACATGAGATAAATACACAGATTTAAACATTAGGACATTTCAACTCAAAATGGCATGTATTATAGAAATCTAATTAGTTGTGGCAAACAATAAAGGGGAACTCTTATTTACTATAATCCCATTTGTTCAACTAAACAAAGCACATTACAATGTTGGTAAGGTAGCAATTTTATTGAAATAAGCAACTTACAAGTAAACCACATAAAAGCTTCCATGAACAGTCCAATTTCTGTTGTGCTCAAAATTAAGTGCTGGGAGCTTTAGAAAACACATCAAATTCTGCCCTTTCAGTTATTCCAATTTTATGTTATAGTTTCAGAAGACTACTACTTAACCTTAAAGGAGTAAGTACTTACTGATAAACTCCATTGTAGACCAGAAGTTGTGACACCAATGTGGCCAGGAAAGCAATTCCTACTCCCAGACCAAAGCCACTTCGTGATCTATCAAACGTCCACCACAATCCAATTGAAAGGGCTGCTAATGTGAGAGACAACTGGATATTGTTGGCAAAATCCACTTTCTGCGATGATTGTTAAGGATAAGCTTTTAAATATCGTATACAAGTGCAAAACAGTTTTTGTCATTCTGTGTATCATATTTTGGCACGACAGGAAAAAAGAACCAAACTGATACAGCTAGTGCTGTATTTTTTTTATCACAAAGCTACCAGGTACATGGAAATAATCCTTTTAAGTGTTGCCAATATATCAGAAAACTAAAAAATTACGAGACTTCTTCAGATTTTTATGATCTTAGCACTTAGTACAAGAGCAAGGAGACAATACGCCTACCAGACAATGAAGGCATTTTATACAGGCAGATAATGCACATGTTACTGTTCAGAGTAAGGACATCTCATCCTTATGTGTTCCTTTACCTCACTAAGCATGAAATCTTAAATCTAGCATTGAACTCCTCCAAATGACAGGGATTTACTGGAAAAAAAAAAAAAGGTTATTTATCACTCTCACTTAATTGCAATTTTGCTTCATTTACATGCCAGTTTACAGTCAGCTAAACATTAAAAATGTTAATGTTTTCTACAAAATAAAATGTTAATAACATTACTGTGAAAGTATTCACATAAATCAACATTGAAAATCAATTTTGTCAACTCTATGATAAAAGCATTAAGTCATTCCAGATATCTTTGTATTGTTTCAAATTCTTCAAAATGTTTTGGAAATACTAACTCCTCCTCACTACTCCTGTCCAAAACAGATTATGAAGAAGGAGGCTGCCAAGTTTCATAAGCCTGAAAGAATGGGATGACAACATAAAAACACTGCCCTGTTTTCTCACAAAGGCCTAGATGAAATGAGGAAGAAGTTCAACTAACTGAAATAAATAATTACAGGATAAAAATCAATAGTATCAGAAAAAAAAATGTCCAACGACCAAAACCCCACACCAAATATGGCAATGTGCAGAACTGGTAATAAGCTGAGAAGGAAGTAATCTGGGGATCTGTCAAGGAGAAAATACAGACAGTACATTAATGATGTCCGAGAATATGTGTAACAGCTGTTAGAAAACTGCAAGGTTTGCTGCAAATAATCTGACCCATGCAGAGAGAAGCTGTCTGTTCTCTTGTACTTCTTAAAAGCAGCAAAGCTGTATGTATGGAGACAACGGGTACGGCCCAGGGCAGTAGAAACACAGGACCAGAGGAGGGCAAGATTTGTGAGGGACAGTGGGAATGACTCAACCCAGCAGCTCCAGCTCATCTGGCCATGCTGGACAGGATGGCTGGCGTGAACAAAACCAAACGACAAAACCCATCGAAGGGCTGAGCCACCTCAATAAGAATTCATGCAATTGGAATTTCTTAGCAGTTTCTGAAAACCATGTTGGAGCAGACACTGAACAAGATGAGAGCTCCAGAGATGATAAACTTTTTCATTAGTTTACAAGAACCACATTTTCAAGGACAGATCCTGGTTTTACCTGACAGAGGAGGTACTAATCCTGGCTACACAAAACCATGAAGATTCACAGCATGGTCAGCAAGGTGTGTCAGTCCATGTGAAAAGCACCTTGTCACCCAGCATGTCCCCAGCTGCTTCAGAGGGAAGGGACGCCAGTTTTGAGCACACTTGTGCAAGGATGTATCTGAATAGTTACACAATTATGAGTGTAATGTACTGCAACTCACTGAATGACCACAGGAATGGAAACTATTCCTTCAGCATCAAGGCATCATTTGCAGAGTCGGGTAACAATGCTTACTTGCTTTGTGTAGTCCAGGGTATTCCCTGGTCCCGAGTTTTCCCCATTTTTTGGAAAGTGCATGTGCTTCATTGATGACCTCAAGATGGGGTTCAACCTCTTACTATGGTGTTAGGACATCAACCCTTGGGATGTCTTAAAGCACTCTTCTGCTACACTTACCACATAAACATTTCCCCACACTTACTTTAATTATTCAAAGAAAATAAAGACTGTAAGACACAGCTCAATATTGAGACATTTCTAATGGAAATATTTTTCAGAATGAAGAGACCTGAGTCTTACCACCTCCAGTACTGCTACGATAATTTAACACTACCACATATTCTGCACTTCCCTTGCAAAAACGCTGCATGCTATATCTTTAACAACAATTCACCGTGACTATGTGAGCTTTGTTTTAGTGGAAACCCATTTATTATCACCAATTTCATTAGAATATAGGATACAGCGCTGGCATGATTTATTCCCACAAAGACTGCTACACATCGCATTACACTGGACCATTCTCTCTTAAATTTATGTGGCTCTCCCAGATGTCTGTCCATGCATGGGTACAATAACCCAATCACAGCTGCGGAGACAGAAAAGAAAAAAGGCCCAGATGTTAAAGCACTGGCAATATTTAATTAAAATATTGCCTATCTAGACTTTGACAATTACTGTCACTACTAAAACAAACCTTTTAAGGATAAATAGTACAAAACACGCATTGCAAAAGAAGAGGAATTTCAAACAATTATTTTTAGAAAAACCCTGTAAAACTACTGCAGTATCTTCAACTACAGCAGCATCTTCAACCACTGCTGCAGTGACCTGGCTGAAGCAGCCAAACAGAGACAATTAGAACACGGGGTGGAGGATGAAAGAGCTTTGCACTCTACCAAAATCTGCAGCCTCACACTGCAGTTCAAAAAGAGCAGCAACAGATTGCAGGCTGGCACTTCTGAAACTCCCATGTATCAAACACACATGTTCAAATAACTGCAAAACAAAAAAAACACAGAAAGGACAGAGTGTGGTTTATACTACCAATATTTTGGATCTTCTTTTGTTGTTTTTACACCCAGTTTGTTTGGATAACGTTTTTCTCTTCTTCAGTGCTACTATAAAGGCTCACACGGAAGAGGAAAAGCCAAAAGCCTACAGTAACTGCTGAATACAGAGAGCAAACAGGACTTTCAACCTCAGGGAACTGCTATGCTTTGAGCATTTCTTCATAAGGTGTTCTCTACTGCAACTACAGCTAAAAAGACTGACATCACCAAGTAGTAACACTGGTGCTTAATGTTAAACTGGTGCTGCAGGACGGTGCAGAGCCTGAGTCATCAGTACAGACTCCAGTGCCCTCAGGCTGCTGTGCTGTTGGATACATGTTGTAGCAAATGCTCTTAATTCTACCAGAGAGGAAACTGATCTCCAGGATTCAGGAAAATAAATCACCAGTAAATCTGGAAAGGTACAAAAACTCCCTGAGCAATTTTCTCGCCAAAGGCATTAGGCCAAACTGATGACTAATAACAGTGACGGATGAAAGGACTTCTCTCAAAACAACCTCCACTGCCACTGATTATAAATATGCAAAATGCCTTTATTCTGTTCATAATAAACCACACTGCAGAGAAATGCTCATGTGAATTCCAGGAAGGTTGAGTAAGTACGAACAGTAAAAAAATGGGTGAATTATCAGCATTTACCACAGAGGTTCCCTGTACATACGCTAGCAGAGAAGATAAGGAAAGAAAATGATGAAGGAAATACTGATAATGAAAAAGAAAGAATTCGAACACTTCAGCAGGGGTAACTCCTGCTGGGAGAAGCCAATTAAGGCAGTTATCTTTAAATCATGCCTAGCAAGTGACTGACTACACTTCACAAGCCATATCCAGCCCTTCCATCAAAACCACCAACCCATCCAAACCAGGCAGGCCCACAAGTTTCTTCTCAGACGATGGCAAGATCAAGCCTTCACGACTTCCCCATATGCAACTGCAGAGTGTTCTCAGACTGTCCAAGAGCACAAGGTGCAGCTTGATGCAGTTTAACCATGAAAATATTAGTAAACACTGCAAATCTTATGCATTGCTGCTGCCGTTTAGCATTTTGTCATTTCAAACCCCACTATTCCACACATAAAAGATCAAACCTTTACCAGACATGTTTGTCAAGGCGATCAGTTTAAAGTATAAAAGAAAAATGTAGCAAATGCAGGATACAAACATTAATCAACAATCTCAGCAACACCACAGAAGCAGGACTAAGCCAACTAGCAGGTAAAGCAGGTACGTCACTGCCACCATAACTTGCCAAACACATTTCCACAGGTGAACAAAATTGACATATTCAGAGAGATATTTGGAGGGTTTCCTTTCAAATCAAGCTTCTCTATGACATCTGGGTTGTAGTGTCTCGACAAGGTTATGAAAAAAGCTATTAGACAACTAGGAAAAAAACTAGACTTAAACATTATCATTAGCAAAACAGTTATGCCAACTCAAAAGCTAATTTACTGACTCATATTAGTACTCAGAAATGTGAACTTCTCTATCTTATTAAAACTGACCTCTAGGAAGACATCACATTACTGTAAAGATTCACAAAAGCAGAATCCTCCAGTACTGGCTGATAAAAATATTCCCTTAGTAAAGCATAAAACTGACCCATGGGATCAGTGATATCTGGAGCCAAGGAGAAGGCCAAATTCCATCAGGCTTGTAACATGGAATATACCTTAATACTTGAAGATGAAAGAAAAGGGAAAAGTGATGCTTCTTACTACCTACAGCAGACATCTTACTTTAGTTACACATGCTAAAGCAAGCATGAGGAATTTTTACTTCCGCACCTTTCATATAGTTTTTTTTTTGTAACTACATAACTACTTATCCACCCTTTCATCTCCACATCAGGCATACGTATATGACTCAACTTACCTGATGCTGTGCCACAGCAAGGTGGTACCCACCAGGCTGAGGAGAAGATGCTTGTGATCACATCAGGGGGGAAGAGGGTAACGTTTCTCTGGATTTGAAGCAAGTTTAATACTAATGCAAGGAATACACCAATAAAAAACAGCACTATACCACGAATTACCAAATTCATGCCACGACTGGTTACAGATGAAATGTATGGGCCACACTTTTTTGATAAGGTTGGCATTGCATCATTTTCTGCCATGACTTCTTATGTTCCCAGAGACATCCAACAGGCTGAAGATTCACTTGCAATCAGTATTTTCACTCTCCTCAATCAGGAGATATCCAAACCCTGAAAAATAATTAAAACAAGAGCGAAAAATGTAGACATAAGAAACACTAAATATATTTTTCTTAAATAGATTGGGGGTTGGGTTAAAAGATACAGCTTTTATATTTTTCTGAGGAAGCAATTAGTCATTTGAGAGCAGAACCAACCACAGCTGCAAAAATGCCTTACAAAGAAAACGGGTTTTACAAATAGCTTTGTTTACTAGGAGACAGAGGAGGAGGAAGCGTGGGATGGGACAGCAAGGAATGTGAAACCACAGAGAAAAGGTGAAGAAATGAAACTGATATCAGATGGAAGAAAGGCTTGCTTTACAGTTACAATTAATTGTTTTTCCCGTCTCCTTTAAGCAACAGCTGGAGATTATGTAATTCAGAAGCAAGTAAACACAGCCCTCAGTTTCAACTCAGCCACAAAGGTTCACAGATCTCTCTTCTTGAGGAGATGCCGGAAAACATTTCTCAACTGGAAACTGAAATCCGAGAAATATTTTTCAGGATCAAGTCAGAATTGCAGCAATCTCGCAGCGCATAACCCCAGATAATCCCAGCAATCCTGCAGCATAAACCCAGATAAGAGCAGAGGACTCAGTAAACCAGAGAAGTAATCTCAATACAGAGAAATATTTACTGAAGTAACACACTTTTGGTGAAGACTGCCATACATTATTACAAACCACAACTGTAATCAGACATAAAAGGACCTTGAGAGTACAGGGAACAGGAGCTCCCCCTACCCATGCACTAGGTAGGGTCCTACATGACTAACTCTGCTGGCACTACAGGAACGGCAGATTTCCCACCCCAATCACTCTTTTTAAAAAAAACCTGTCCATCAGGAGCCTTGTTATACATGGATTCAATGCCACATTCATGTATAACAACGATTTTGATCGACAGCTTAGCCACCTGGAACTTAAGAAAAAAAGCCTTGACATTGTTTTTAAATTTGAAACTGCCAACTGGTGGCGGCTTCTGTTAACTCTTACTTATGGCCATGCAAGCACAAGAGAAGCCAAACCAGTGCATCCATTCCCCTTCCTTCCCAGCTTCAGCAGATCCCGAAGAAGCTCTCTGAAGACACAGCAGCAGTGCAGAGGACTTGGCATTCACTTTCGCTGATGGAAAGCCAAAAGGGAAGTTAAATACATCCAGACTAGTTAAGATACTAGAGGTAACTGCACAGAAGATGTGATGCCATGCCACAGTATCCTCCATCACTCAGAAAAAGTTTTGAAAGGCAAAAAAAAACCCAAACAAGTTCCAATGACATGTAACTTCCCACTGGCAGTTTAGGGAGGCAGCAGAGTCCTAGGAACACAGGATCTCTTCTACGCAGCTAATTTTCTGCATTATTTGCAATCATAAACACATCTTGGGAAGAAATAGAGCAACCACAGCATCCGGCTTCTCAGCATCCTGACTCACACTCAACAGCTATCTCCATCAAGGCTGACACTGGCACTGCAACACACCTCCCTCAAGCTAAAAGGACGTGCTCCAGATTTTTTTTTTCTCCTCTTCCGCATGACGTGGCAGTGGAGCTTGGATAATGCATTTGGCCTCCAGGAAAGAAAGCAGGAGTCACAAACACACCACTACTTCAGCTGAGAGTCTCCCACGTCTCTGGAGGCTCTGCCACCATGTGATCACAGACATTCCCATCATTTACAGGAGTCTTTTCAATACTCGACATTGGATACTGTAGGCCCTGTTTACAAACCCTGCAGGAAAACCATACCTAGTGGGGGCTTTTAGCTTTAGCTTGCCTTGGAAAACAAGCTAAACTCTTGACTCACTTAATTCATCGTCCCAACAGCTCTTGGCTCTCCTTGAATTTTAGCACTTCCTGAAGGCCGAACATCCCTTTTTTCTTTAATCCACGACCAGAGCTCATGTACACAATCCCAGATTTGGCTCTCACAGCTGCATACAAGAAAGATCACACTTTCATGTCTCTCTTTAAATGAGCTCTTCTGCTGCACACCAAGGATCACAACTTCTTTTCTCACTGTCATAAAGCAGTTGCTCGCATCCTGTGATCCATTACTACATTCCAAGTTTCTCTTCTGTCCTGTTACCCAACTCCTTGTTCCTTGCTACAGTCCCAAACCTTGCACTCCCAATTTCAGCCCATAGGTATTATTTACTCTGACACTCAGCATTGCTCCATTTTTCCTGTAGGATATCACAGTTCTCTTCGGCCCTGCAAACATTTCCCAGCTTTGGGCCACAAACATCCTGCCTAGTGTACCAAGGTCATCAACTAAAATACTGAGCAAGATCAGCCCAAATCCCTGTCTTAGATGAAAGCTCTTAATAATTTCCCTCAGCCATTATTTCCCCATTTTATACTATTCCTTGCTATCTCACTCTAGCAAGACTCTGCCTCTTGTAGTTCTTCAAATAAAAAAAAAAAACAAAACACCTCCAACTTAATTAAGAATCATCAACTGTCCCACATGGCAATACTGACATAAACATCAATTAGATTTTTTCTCTAGAAATGCCGCTGATTAAATAGAAGTCCAACTTTATTCTGGCATAAACCAGTTTCACAATATAAAACCTTCATTTACCAGATTTCCATTTTTTTAATACATAATTTAGCAAATATATGATATTTAATTGTGAAGGCTTATCAAAATCTAACAGGACTTGGCTATGCAGGGAAATCACTTACTGCTTTTATACCACCACTGCAGCTGCAAGTCATCCCAGGCACCAGCAACAGATTTCTACTAGGAGATAAACAGCCTGACCACAGCAAGGACACTTGGGTAGGCACATGCTGGTAATGCAAGATTCTGAATTAGCATGACACAGTAGTTTCCATCCTGGTTTCTCACCCTATACATATTGTCCCTATTTGGTTTATCCCAGTTTTCAAATTTTCTTCACTCGTCGTTTCTGAGACCTTCTGGTATGCCACAATGTAAGCAGTGTGGGAACAGAGCAAGGCGATCAACACTCATGTAAAGATTTTTCAGTGCCTCGGACAGCCTGGGTTCACAATGCTCAGCCATTGCAAAGGTATTTACTATCGTCACCTTTCATGAAAAAGGAAGTTAACATCCCTAAAGAAGATATCACCTTCTTCTTCTGGACTGGGAGACCAGCGTGCTTGCAGACAGAGTAGACTACGTCTTAAGCCTTGTATTTTACTGAGGTTTTCCACTCAGATGGGAACAGCTCACATATTGAGCCAACACTATGCTTGAGGCTTCATCTCTTGGGAATGCATACTCGAAACTGTAACACCACACTGAAAGCTATTGGCTTGGCACTGCCACAGTCTCAGCTGCACATCCCCTCCTTGGTGGCACACGTCTACAACCCAAACTTTTTAACATACCATGTGAGAGCATTATATATGATTCGCAAGGCAACCACACGATGTCTAGCATTGCGCAAAAAGTTAACAACTAAGTTATCACCCTTGACGTTTTCAAAACACTTAGTCACTTAACTGTCTTCTAATTAGAAGATCCATCCTGCAAGTGCTCCCCAGTGCTCCTCATGCACACGAAGAGCCTTCTGCTCCGTAAGATTCACAACTTCTGATGCGATACATGCACATTAGGAACAACGCAGTGCAGCGGGGGCCAAGAGAGAGATTTATTTAAGCAACACCGTGCAGGAGATAGCAATAATGGTGAAACAATAAGAAACCATCTGACTTCTGTGGGGCAACACCAATAGCAAAGCACCACCTTCTCCGGAGGCGAGGTGGCTCTCCGGGCTGGTTTGCTCCAGAGCTCCCGGGCCTGAGGAGCCCTCTCCGCCCGGGCAGCCAGCCGGCCGCTCAGGCCAGCGTTAGCACCTGCAGCCCAGGACGGGCCCACTAAGCAACGCCCGCAGGCAGCCATCCCTGCTCAAGCCTCGCCAGGCAGAAGGTTTAACCGCTGCGGTGAACAGTTCCCCCCCAACCTTCTCCCTCGTTCACCCGCAGCGCCCAGGCACAGGGGCAGCCGCCGTGGTCTCTCCCCACCCCGGTACAGGCCGCCCGCCGTTTGCGCCGCGCCCCCTCAGCACGGCCCCGGCGGAGCCCGGCGCCACTCCCGCCCCAGGCAAGGCTCCGGCAGCGGCGCTGCCCAGGGCTCAGCTGCCCGCGGGGGGAAGGGAGCCAGGAGGCGCCGCTGCCCGCCCGGCCCGCTGGTCCCCCGCGCCTCGCCCAACCCGAACCCACTGCACCGGCCCGCCCGTGGCCCCCGCGGCAGCCGCAGCCCCGGACTCACTCGGCCTCCGCCATCTTCTCCCTCCCCGCGCCAGTCCCCGCCCCGCGCAGCCTCCGCAGTGCCCCGCCGGGGCCCGCCGGGCCTGACGGCGAGGGCCGCGGGGCGGGCTGGGCGCGGAGCGGGG
>JAVSBS010007372.1:0-17887 GCA_033124195.1 Coracias cyanogaster
GGGACAGTGCAGCGGCCCGCGACGTGTCTGAGGAACAGTGAACTGGCCCTCTGTTTAAAAAGTTTGAGGACCCCTGGATTAGATGCTTTCCATGCAAGGAATGGAAAGTTCACTCTTTCAACTCCATTTTGTTGTCACCAATCTAATTTGAATTATCATTTTAATTTCCCTGAACCATTGCTACCAATTAATGTAAAAGAAATTTGGAGTTTGAAACAATTTTTTTCTTGAGTCACAAGTTATTTTTAAAATGAAGATGAATGACTTCTCTGATTCATATCTGAAACACTCTACAATACACAGTGTGCAATGTAAAGATAAGGTAAAGCTATTAGTATTCTAGAGTTCTTTCTGTAAAGACATTAAAATAAATGTGTATTAATAACATTTTAATAAAAATGGACATTATTCTGCCCATGACATTAACACTTTGACTTAATGGCTATAATAGCTTCTACATAATGTGATCAAATGATATTAAAAAGGAAATAGACAAGCAAATGCATTATGGAGAAGGGTCTGTATATATTAAATAATATGATTATTAAAACAATAATAAAAAGAAGTCATACATTAAATTATATAAAAATTGATACACTTATTGACCAGACATGTTTGCCATGAATTTTGACAATATTCTGATGACTGCAAAAAAAGGTAACATATTTGCATATCTTCCTCTTGCTTTTTAAAGTATACATTTCATAGTTTATTAATTAAAAGCTAATTGCTCTTTCTAACATATTTCTAAGTCATATTGTTAATATAATTATTTCCTACTTTGTTTTTTAACCATATGACTTTTAACATGTGGGTTCTGTGGGTCATTAACAAGGACAGTGAATAATCACTCTGTAGTTTCCAGATGTTTTTGTAAGAAGACCCAAGAAATATACAAGACAGGACCTTTTGTAGTAAAAATTGATTCATTCATTATTTAAGAAAGAGTGAATCACACCGACATTGATTATTGTAAGATTTATGCCTGGTGTACGCTCATCATCTGATCTCCTGTGCCACCTTGGCTTTCCTAAGTCTTTTCCAAGTTGTGTCATCTCCATAAAAAACTTTTCTATTTCATTACAGCCATACAGCTATGACATTGTTTTTAAAGATCTCCTGAGTTTCTTATTAAAGCCTTCTGTTTTTTCTGTTTTAATGTGAAACATCAGCTGCATAGACTTTGCTATGCCACAAACCGTAAAAAAATGTTTTTTTCATATCAAACATGTCAGGTGCTAATAAGACCTATAAGACTATTTGCAGAAAGAGTGCATCCTAAAAAGAAAACTGATTAAAGGCAATCACGGGCTCTGTTGTCTTCAGAATCCCTGCCAGAAACCTATTAAAAAAAAAAAAAAAGGAACAAAAACATTGAAAAATAATTGAGATGATCAGCAATAACCTTAATAAGTTTTCTCTTTGTAGGTGACATTAGTCATTCTCACATATGTATTCACTTCATGCATAGCTGAATGTTCAGATATTTTATCCTCCAGCAACAAAGGAGTATATTGATTCATCTAATTGCTCTACAGTTGTCAGAGCATTGAAACCATCTACTTGCTTTTGGCCTTTACTTTTGAGAGACGTAGCATTCCAGTCATTATATTTTGGCCTTACTTACAATATGAGATGCTCTTCTGAAAATTTGAGTTCAGTTCTTCCTTATCTGTCTTGCTGTCCAGTCTTTCCAGTGAGTAAACATTTTTTGTGATTCCGAAGCCTCAGTACAATAAGTTTATGAACTTCTTCAGAATGAAAAAAGTACAAATCAATTCCTCCTCAACATTAAATACAAGAAATATTTTGGATTTGAATAAAAACGTTGATGTTTGGATCAATTTTTTAAAAAAATTTTGAAGCATTTCATGACAGCTTAGACCTTTTATCTTTTTTCATTAATTACTCAATTAAGATAGGCCACTTAATAAAAATAAATAAGTCACCCTTTTCTTAGTGGAGTTTTTTAGTGGGGGAATTTACAAAACTGGCAATTCCAGCAATTTTTACCAGTCTGTCCTATGAAGGAAGAAGCCAAGTCATAGACAAGAGGTTTTCTGAGCAAGCTAATACACATAGTTCTAGCAAAACAAGCCAAACAGTACAAGCATATTTCTATGTGACCATGAAGTAATTTACCAGTATTTCAAAGTGCTTCACCCAGTGGTTACAACCTCATTGTCTGCTCTAGGGCAGACAAGCCCTCGCTTTTACATTTCAGCTTTAATATTGGTTGCATCCTTGTAAGATTTACTGATTGTACACTTGATGTTACAATCACCTCGTTTTCTTTGGAGTTTCTTTTAAGAGGATAGTGATCTACTGTCATTCTATTGTACTATGTACAGTTTATATGACACTAAAATGCCTCCAGGTTCAATGTACACTATTGAGAGTAAAATAAATTATACACATAGGTTCTCTTTTGGCTGCTTAATAGCAGAGAATAAGTTCAAAAGAAGAAAAAAATGGCCAAAACAGGAAAGTAGAATCAATTCTATCATATTTCATCTGGAATTCAGTTTGGAAAAATGTATATTTGGACAGGAATATCTATGCTTTCACTAGTGAAACAGAGATTTATCAAAACAAATAAAGGCAATAAAAACAAACACAAATCAAAGAAAATGTTAATTAAAATATGAAAGTATGTTTACCTGAACATTTTTAGATCTTTTCCATATTAAATGGTTTCAACTATGATTTTAATTAAATACAGACTTGCTTATATAAATAATAAAAAGGCTGCAGAGAAATGCTTTTCTATATTTTGTAAGAGATTAAATTATGAACATGAAACTATTCCCATTAACTTTGGAGCAGAAGTTGTAAAACTCTTTTACCAATACTTATCAGTAGTTATTAGAAATAAATGAAATCAAAATAATACACCATGAAGATGTTCAGTGAGAGAAACCATTAAAACATTGACAAAAGTGTCCTTAAGAGTTAACAGATGGCACACACTTCATCTGGATTGTAAATGAACTGAAGATAAAAGCATCGGTATGGAACTCTAGGTTGTTGGGTTTTTTTCTTTTTTTAAATTTCCTGTGGAAAGATATAACATTATACTCCCGAAATATGTTATTCCTTGGGATCAGTTAGCATATGGTAGGCAAGCAGAAAGGACTCAGCAGAGAAAAACAGGAAAAGGATGTTGAGTTTGGCTAGGGACACATGAAAGGCCAACATAATCTGCAGCAGGATGTGGTAAGAACAGGGCAAATGTTCATTTGATTTTTAACTAGTGTGGTTGTTATCCTGCTGCAAACCATGGGTGCAGGTGGGTGTGTGCTTATATTTCAGTTATAGTGGCTGAACTGAGCATTTGTATTTGCTGTTGTTGTGCTTGTTTCATACAGCCAGAACATACTGCTTGAGGAATTAGGGGTGGGTTTTGTCACACTTCAATGTGTGTGAGTCATTCCTGTGAGTAAAGCTGAGAGAACAACAATAGCCTAAGAAGTATGGTCAATCCTAAAGTAACAACTATAGCTTCTCAGATTATTTTACACTGATATCTTATGATATTTTGACCATATCCTAATTTGATTTAACATATGGTTTCCATTGAAACAGCAACTATTATTGTAGACAAGCTTACAGTTGTACAACATTGCTTTCCTTCACAAAGAAGGTGGAAAAAAGAGCAACTTACTGCCTGCATCAGTATTAAATGCAACCCCTGTACATGTCAGTTCTGAGATTTACTTAGACTCCATTTGTTTGCTCTTCCCTGCACGTTCCCTATAACCTGTACAAAGGTGTAAGTCGTCTGTGTGGGAATACAGTCTGAACCACTTGAAGGTCTTTAGAAACACAGATAAGAGAATCACAGATTGTCAGGGCCCTTTCAACACTAATTGCAGTTAAATAGCTTGATGAGGCACACCTGGGAGCCCTACCCACACCTTCTGCTGAGGAGCTCCTTTACTCACAGTCTCCAGTCTCTTTGGTGGATTGTGTTGCATGACCTAAGTCAAAGAGCCTCTTTACTGTGTCTTACTGAATACATAGTCCAATTGTGGAGTTGCCCTGCATGCTTCTTTATCATTTTATCAGGATGCAGATGATTCTCTTCTCTAGGCTTTCTTAATGAATTCAAACCAGACCCTGACACCTCCAAACATTCTTCAAAAAACACCTTACTTTTTACCATGGTATCTTGCTCCTATGGTGAGCTATATGGACCAGATTTTGTTGCCAGGGCACATGCAATTTAGTGGCTTCATTGTATACTAAGCTTAAGCAAGCCTTAAAGATCCTTGATTTTGATTCACTAAATGGTTTAGATTGGATATTAGGAAAAATTTATTTACTGAAAGAGTGGTTAAGGCTGCACAGGGAAATGGTGGAGTCATCATCCCTAGAGGTGTTCAAAAAATGCGTAGATGGGGGGCTTCAGGACATGGTCTATTGGTCATAGTAGTGTTGGGTTAATAGTTGGACTAGATGATCTCAGAGGTCTTTTCCAACCTTAATGATTCTATGATTCTATGGTTCTATAATTGCAGTTTGCTTCAGTTTTTTTCCAATATATTTCATTGACTTGGTTTATGATATTGTACCCAAATTACCTGAAACTTTGGTGTTTGAGATAACTTTTGCTTTGAGGTGTCATATTTTAACTGACATCTAAATTAAAGGTAATACATTGTTACAGCACTTTTAAATTCTTTTTCTTTAGAACTAAGAGTATTTTTAAAGATTTTTTTGTTTATATTATACAAAATTGTGTCCTTGTAAACTTCTGACTTAATGTGCCTAATTATCTGGCTATAATTATTCTGTGAACTAAAGACCTTCAAAAGGTCTTTTAATTTTCTTGTTTGTTTCTAATTTTAATTTTGCTTTTGGTGAAAATCTAATTTAGCTTTAAGATATGGTACATTCAGAAATTATCATTTGCATGGAAATTATCATAAAAAATCAGAATATGGTAGCAGTGCCTGGACTTAATGATCAGTATAGGCCCCAGAGTAAACTACCAATCATTTGTAGGAAATGTTACAGTCAAATCCAGCAGGTATATTTAGAAATTTCTTAGTAATCTTCTGTACAGATGTTTCATTCCCCTCCCAGAACTCCTAGGCTTGTAAAGGTCAGATGAGGGCAACACAGAAGCGGAGGGCAAATTGCCAGTTGCAGTTCTGGAGAAATGTTGTTTCCTTTTACAAGCCAGGGAAAAGCTAGAAGTCTGAAAAGAACAATGAGTAAGCACTGCTGACATTTACTCCCAGATGATATAATTGTGGCTTCAGTGGGTGTTTAACTGTAGAGTTTATAATAAAATTTCAGAAAGGGCCTATTAAAAACCAAAAAACTTGCAAGTTAATCTAGCAATTTGTTGGGTGTTTTTCTCAGCTTTACACTTAAGGTTTTAAAAAACTTATTCTCATTACCTGGCAATTTGATCTATAGACAAGCCTTAAAAAGAAATAAGAAATACAAAATCCTTTTATGAAGTTTGGAAAGAATTCTGACACATACTTAGGTAACTGGAAGGATAAAGAGGATATAATTTTACCATTAACTCTCTGTCCTGTGCCCTGGCTGCAGAACTGGTGATACACTCAATTTGATGTTGCGCTCTAGACAACAGCTACTCCCCAGGTACCGAAATACAGAGAGGACTACAGGTGCTTCTCCAGCACTGCGAGAGAGCATGTGCTTTCCTTTCCTTCGAGCACACTTCATGACTAGTCTCTCCTCATCATTCTTCTAAGGACACAGTCCAGCAGAGAAGCTGAGTGACAGCTTCATAGAGGCTGAGACTAGACCATTCATCAACATTGGGAGAGCTGATGGTGGAGATTGGAACACAATCCTTCTCAAGGATGGCTGTAGGCAAGACACACAAGTTTATTTCATCCTGAAGGCACTTAACTCTGTATTTATTGGTATGAGCTTTGTAGCTTTACCAACTTCACCATACAGTAATTCAGCAATGACTGATTACAACTTCCAGATGTACCACTTAATCATGATTTCAATCTCTGTCCTTTCCTGTTGCTTTCACTGGGAAGTTAAGTTTTGGAACACAACCTGAAATGCACAGTATTCAAACTGTAGTACATGAAGTATGAGTACCCATTTTTTCAGCTAATTATTAACACAGCAATTCATTTAAAATAACAAAACTTTTTGTTGTTGTTAGTTTTCACAAATACAGACATTATATAACCGTTACCCTTAGGGAAATTCCAGCCCCCAAGTTTTAAAATGTATTATCTTGGATCTTCCCTTTAAAACCAATATCAATGGTTACTCAGGGAAAATTTTCTTTTTGTTTTCCTGGGAGAAGAAAAGGGAAACAGCATAAAGGCAGAAGGATGAGTAGATTAATGTATTTTAATGACCGTTCTCAAAAGGAAAATGGTCTATTTGGAAAGAACTGGCTTCTTGTGGATCACCCAAAGTTCATGCAGCAATTAACATTAATTATTTCAAACATATGCTGAAAACTTTATAACAGGTATTAGCTAGCAGGGTTAATTATTGAATGTGAAATCAATGCATTGATGTAATAAATACAAGGAAACTCAAATTTAAGGAGAATAGTGCCAGGAACTAGAAGAAGAAACTACCATCCATTCCCATAATAACAAGTGCTAATGCAACATGTCACCTTCAGGCATCCTTGCCCAGGTCTAGTACCTCACAAGACTATGTTGGGATCATATTCCTGTGGAGAAAACTCCTAACTTGGCATGCATGTCTCATTCCTTTCCCACTCCTGAGACTAATATCTGACAGAAAAGTGAACAGAAAGCTTTTTAAGCTTTTTTCAGATTCCTCCTTGGTCTTCACATCAATTTAGAATAAATAGATTTCAAGTAATGCTGGAGTTGGACTGTGCTTCAAAATGAAGAGTAATTCAATCATAATAATTGTTTTCATAAGATTTCCACTACCTCTTTTGTGCTGAGAGACACTATGTTGCTAAGGAAAATTTTGTTCCCTTGCTTCAAAACAGCAGTTCCAAATTAAATTAATGTAATTGATTACACGCAAATTATAGATAATTTTGGATACCTGTTATTAAAATTATTAGACTTCAGTGATGTCACCTTTCTTTTCTCTACTTTGATTTTGTTGAAATTAGTATGTAAAAAGAAATCTAAAAATATAGAGAAAAATATTAAACAGATATTTCTCACAAGCAGCCTCTGATTTTCAGTAACTATATTTTCCTTATGTTGTACAGTTTAAACTGGTAGAACTAATTGATTCTGTGTGATTTCCTCAATTGTATATCTTGTAGCGGTTTCAACTGTTTTCCAAGTTATATTGATTTTGAAATTTTGTCAATATTTTTACCCTTTAAAATTATTGATCTTTTTCCAAAAAGGCTCAGAGAAGTTTTTATTTTCAGCTTTTACCTGTTGCAATAAATGTATTAATTCTAAGGGAGAGTTGTAAATAATTTTATAATTGTTTTTTATTTTTAGCAAATGGGCACAAAATAGACTCATTATCTTCCTCTTGTTCACTCTCTTAAATAAGAACTAGGTCAAGTAGTTAGTTAAACAATTTTTTGAGAAATTCAATATGCTAAGCAACTTTCTGGCCTATGCCCTTTCTGAATGTACAAAAATTAATACTAGGAAAATCTGAAACAAAGCTCACAAAATTAAATTCTTTCCTGGATTTGAAGACCGTAAAGTTTGAGGTTTTTAATATGAAGATTTATTAATACTGTGATTTCATTCTTTTAACTGTAATTTCACAAGTGCATCAGAGTTCTCTCCTCTTCCTTTAATAAAATTGCTTATAAAAGTTAACAAAGGCAACATTTGGCTTGATTACAGGGAGACATTAAGGGTATATTTATCCAGATATTAAGAGAAGAAAGGTTAAACTAGAAGCCATATCATCATATTCCAACACCATCTGATAAAAAGTCGGGTTCTGCAGAAAGCAATTTAAAAGAAAGGAAAGAAGGGAAGAAGAAACATGATAAAGGGTGAGAAAGAACTAAACTCTCCTATCAGATTGTATTCAAGCAAACTGAATTTATAAGGTCAATCAGAGGGGACTGTCATGACCAGTGCAGCAGAAACCATACTGTAGCACATATCGTTTGACATCAAATGTAAACAGACTGTGTACTGACACAGGAAGAGCTTGTGGTGCAGATGCCCCACTGAACAGCATGGAGAGGAATGAGGCTTTCAAAAAATAAAGTGTTGTTTGTTTTTTTTTTTCCTAGAATGCTGACATAGAATTTTAGATATGCATTTAAAGGAAATTGGACAAAAGCACCCCAGACTGACACATAATTTATGGGACTAGTTTTTAATACTGTCATAATCACTTCTTCCTGGGTTGGATTCAACAGAATAGGCTTCTTTCCAGGTTCCATCTAGACATAACCAGTATCTTGCTAGGACAGCTCCTGAGAAATATTACTACAGGAACTGGGTTTGATCTGAAACACAAATGCAAGCTTAACCCTTATCAGGATCCAAATACTTTGCTTAGTCTACATCTAATGAAATATTTATGCTTAATTATCTACTTAGTTCGTACAAATGAACCCTTCTTCACCTCGTAGTGCTCAGAGGATGTGTAATAGAGGGTAATAACATAGAAACTGATTTTCACTTAGGGTTAGTGGAGTTGTGCCAGCTGAAATCAACCATGGATCCGGCCGATAGACAGCAGGTTGTTTAAGGAATGATGAATACAACTTTAATTTTATTGAGCTTTACATGATGTTTCTTAAAATGCTGTTGATTTAATTTTCTGCTTTTAAATATTAGTATAATTTGCATTGATGGCATGTTATTATCTTGACAATACGACATAATCTCCAAATCCCTATATAGAAAACCATTATGTTAACATATTATTGGATTTCCATGGGTTTTTTACTGAGATCCTTTTATCAGTGTCTTGACATGGTAAAGTCTCATAGCATAGTTTTATTGAAATAATTTTTCTATCAGTTTGATGTGACGTTGTCTCCATGGCCCTGTACTGATACTAAAACAAATGGAGAATTACTGATGCCATTTTGCACAAAAAAAATTTGCTACTCTCACAAAACAATTTTGTTTTCACAGTACAATGATCCACTTTAATAGCAGCTTTCAATTTTAGACGGCTATTCTTTTTTCTCTTTTTTTCCCTAGAGCTTGATACTATAAAATCTTCCTATAAAATCAAAGCAGAATTTCACCTCTGCTCATCTAAAATGGCTTCACATATTGAAACTGATATAGTGTAAAATAAAAGCAAAATAAATTTAAAAACCCCAGTTAGTTACAACAGAGATGTAAAAGTGCTTACATAGAATAAGAAAAAATAGTGAATTTTGAGTCTGACTTATCTGAAGATACATTCATCTCTTGCAAAATATTTTTTTTATATGTCCATAAAGTTGTATAAAAATTCTGTGGGTTTGTATCTTCATTTGATTTGCTATTTAACTGATTATCAACATACAGACAGGAAAAACTTTTCTTCAGTGTTATGTTCAGGACTTCCAACACTATTTCTTCTAGGTTTTTTAAAGAAACACTCAGATAAGGTAGTATCCAGCCTTTTAGACAAAAGTATATTCAGAGCTATATCAAAACATTGTGGTTCTGGTTTTCATGATTTGCCATAAGGATAACATTTCTGTTACTTTCATATTCCAAGCTAAGGTCAGGATTGTGAAACATAATCTAAAAGAAAGATAATTGGAGTGAGATCATTTTCACATCTTGGTGTTTGTCTTTAAGATTCTTTTCATTAGTGCCCCTAGCATAAAAACTAGCATTTTTTAATTGCTCAGAGTTTGAAAGGACTGTCTAAACAGATAAGGGTCAGGCTATCAGCAAGCACAAGGTGACATTAAACACTGGGAATGAGATGGCATTTAATAGTGAAAAATAAAAGCTATGCCTCTGAAAAGGTCAACAAGGATGCATATTATAAACCTGGAGCTCATCACTGAACATAAGAAGATCTGGTTTTGTTGTTAATGTCCAGGGAGATTAATTCAAACATTACTAGGAACCTTCCTAGGAGTGAGATGAAGTGCCTGTCTTATACAAGGAGAGGAAAACAATTGGGCCCTGCAAAGTAAGTGCTAGCGTATGGCTTTCTCCTCAAGATTCAGAGAGAATGAGATTATTGCTTCTCAGGAAGAAGTATCATTTCGGCTAGAGGGCGATGCTAACACATGAGCAAAGAGGTGTCTGCTTGTTGTAGATATAGTTAGTCAGGTCCTAGAAAACAGTTTCTTCCTAACAAAAAGAGAACTGTCTTCCTATTGAAGCAGATAGAATGACTGGCTGATGATTTGGTTTGATGATACCAAATCACTTTAATCACAGATGTGTAATTTTACCGATTGCATGACTTCCCCAGCCCATGGGAGAGACAACACAGCCGAGAGGAAGGTCACGTCCATCAGTGCAGTGGTGTCAGTGTTGCAGTGCGTGGTCAAGGGATGTGGGATCCTCTGTTCTTCTCTGTGTTTGCTGGAGGTAAGGGAGACAGTCCTGGATCCTGGGGAAGTCCATGGGGTACCTCAGCAAGGTCTTCAGTATTTTTAAGAGTCCTTAGTTATGGGTTTGGGTACAAAATAACTCACTGAGGATTAGTCTTCTCAAATTGCACTGTTGTTTTCCGATTTGCTGTTGCCATTGTCAGCTCTCCCAATCTTCCTGTTCATCTTTGGACATACTTGCACTTCTTGATGACCAACAGGCTGAATGTATAGTTTGGTTACATATTTCCTTTAGCACGTCAAAACTACTCTGCTGTTTAGAACAGGTTTGGATTATATTTTGTCTACATCTATTACAGCAAAAAGTGAGTTGAGTTCATGAGTGTATAGCAGCTAACTGGCTTACTCGATCTAACGCATGATAACTGTTACAGTAGTAGGGCTAGAAAACAAAACTGGTTTTAGTCTTAAGCCTAAAATCAGTATCATATTATTTCTCTCAGAGATGTTTCTGCTGACTAAAGGTGATTGGAGAAAGGTCTCTCACAGTAATAAGATTATCTTTTGCCAAATCCTTAATATGTGTCTGCTTTTCACAATTCTCTGCCATTTTTAGTGGTCCATGGACTGTCACATAGGCTGTAAAAAAGCTCAGTGGATTTTAACATTAGTCAGGTGCCATCACAAAGAGAATAAAAAGTTGCAGTTGTGAAAAGAGAAGGCTATTTAATCAGTAATGGATGAGAGAGTAGTAGGTCTCTTAATTTATAAACACTACAAGTTTGTTCAAGGTCCACACCTGTCTGATTGTGCATTTATGAGTATAAAAAAATCAGGAAAAACTATCTTTGCACACCAGCTGACATACGTACTTTAATACAAAGCAGTCTGAATTTTCTCGATAATACCAGGTGACTGAAGCATAGTCCACACTTTATGCCAGCCTGGTTCTGTTCATCAGGAGCATGAGGCTGTATTTTAACAGTGACAAAACCCAGGAGCACTTTTTCTATAGTATAAATTTAATCTTAAACAGACAGCTTAAGCTGGCAGCTGATGAAATCTAAACACTTGCTGTCTTTTTCACAAGTGATATACACAGTGGAGTGCATTGCAAGTTATAAACAGCATTTTAAGCAGTCAAACTGAAAAGGAGAAAGGGGTATATTTAAATGCTAACCTGAACAATTCAGTGCTTTAAAATATCAGTCAAGTCTCCTTGAACCATGCTGCTGTAACTGATTGATAACACCATATTATACATCACTGAAAGAAAGCTGTCATAAGGTAGTTTCTCAAAAAAGTAAGTCAAAGTTATTTCTGGACTTTTGGCCTGCATTTCAATCCCTCTTCTGCAAGGTTTTAATTACAGTATTGACAGCTAACCATTTCAAGGACCATGGTATTATAGGTCTGTTGAGGTCACAGTATTCACTAAGAACATTAATAGAAAATATAAAGATGGTTAGCTCTGGATATTATTTTGGTAGCTTAAGCAGATCAATGTGAAATTTCTGACACCAGAAGTTGTTCTTATTATTATAAGAATGCAATTAATATAACTATATTAATATCATTATAAGCCATATAATTCTGGCTTCTTTATTTGTGCTTGCCAGCAAAATGATAGTAGAAGCTCCAAGTAGGAGGGTTTTCAGAATTATTGGCTCTGATATGTCCTTGGGATAAGAGGACTTTAGAAAAGTATGTCTGGCAATAACTAAAAATGTAATACCAATGTGAAATAAGTTGTCAAAAGGAGAAGAAATATATTAAAAATACAAACTTAAGATAATGTTTTTTTCTGTAAAGAATAACAATTGGGATAGAGAAACATGCTGAATGTCATGCTAAAATGTATATCTAAAACAATTAAAGACCTTTCTGTCAAAACCCTAATGGTTAGATTTCAAAAAAAATTTACTGAACATTTTGCCAATTCTGCATTGTTTATTAGTTAGACAATTAAGGCACATCAATTTCTGTAGCCACCAACAAACTAAAAATCAAGTTTAACTCCCCTGACAACATGCCCAGGTAGCCCTTCATGTCTAGGAGACTTTGCTGCTGTGCTGTTAAAAATCAGATTGGGTGGTCATAATTCTCCCTCTGACCTTTACATCTCTGAATATAAATAAGTATGTGATAGAATATGTTGGCTTCACTTTGATCACAAAGAATTTTTTTTTTTTTTTTTGGGGGGGGGAGGTAACCCACAAATCTTTCACTTTCATTAAAAGCATAGCCAAAAGCAATGTATTTTTCGTACTTCAGTATAGAGAACATTTTTAGATTCTTCTCTAATTGTACAGAAGTATGCATTACAAACATCTAAATACTTCATATTTATTAGAGTTGGAGAACAAGTCTGAAACAGCAAATGGCATTATATAGACCCCTGCCATGCAAACAGAAACACTTGAACGATTCTGACCCAGATTGTGTGAGGAATCAGTTTGTCTCTTGTCAGTGCAGCTTCATATCAAACCTTTGGAGTTGGTAGAGGGACTACAAACACATTACCTTTGAAATATGTCCCTGGGCACATATGTATATACACATACATATATATCTATATACACATGCACACTTAAGAGTGAAAGCGATAAAAAACTGTGAAAAAGTTTGGTCCCACTTCTCTGAACAAGTATTTATGAAAGGGGTATGATGAAACTATTTATTGTCCAGTGCACTGTTTCTGTGTCTATACTTTAATACTCTGTAAGGAACTTCTGCTAGCTGGAATCAAGCACATCTACATATTTAAATATTTGCTGTTAATAAAGCCATTATATATGGAGTCTTTGACATTTTACAGGGAGCTTATTTTTTACAAATGGTCTAAAATAGTGAATGGACTACTGAGCAAGGTAGTGGTCAGTACTTTTTGATCTACAGTATACTTGCAACTTAACCGACAGTATACTTGCAACTTAACTTAATCTACTGAAACATTGGGACAAGCTGCCCAGGGAAGTGGTTCAGTCACCATCCCTGAAGGTATTTAAAAGACATATAGATTTGGTGCTAAGGGACATGGTTTAGGGGTGGACTTGGCAGTGTTAGCTTTACATTTGGACTTGATGATCTAAAAGGTCTTTTCCAACCTAAATAATTCTATGATTCTATGATTTTAAGACAGTTAGAAATCATGTGAAGGCCCACCTCCTGTTCATGCCACTGTTATTTGTTGCAGATGTAGCACAATGAAGATAAGTTATGATCACTACCACGTAAGAATAAGGCAATGCTCTACATATTATAGCCAGCCAAGTTGAGAGAGAACTCATCACAAATTTCATATTTAATTAGTATACACATTTTACTTAACATTAGTTGATTATCAAGAGATCAGATTCCCACTCTACATTCCCTTTTAAACCTCATGCTGACCTTTGTTGTCCTACTTGTTCCTTAATAGAATAATTCTAGTCTCAGAGAGATGGCTGAACTCATTCTTTGCCATCAAGCTTAGCATACACCCATGCTATAATTCTATAATACAAATGGTAAATTATGTATTACTATTGTGACTGTATTATAATAGAATCAGAATTGTATATTTAAGAGCTCATTATATATTTAACAAAGGGCACACTTTCACCTATTAATTGAATGTGAATTGTTGAATTGCAGATGAAATGGTGTAAATCCCCTTGCCAAATCCCAGAAGCTGGCACATACTGTAATTCTCATTTCTTGTACCCTTTCTTTAATGACAGAAAAGAGATCCTATCTACATCAGTTTTTCTTAATACTAATATCTTTCTGAATGAAACGGTTGAAAATATAAGCAGATTTATTTGACAGTTTTTAAGAGCTGTCTTGATGAGCTTCTACATAACATAGATTAGGATCATGTTCCTTTTCAGTACCTGATGGGGCCCTACAAGAAACCTGAAGAGGGACTGTTTATAAGGGCATGTAGCAATAGGATGAGGGGCAATGATTTTAAACTAGAGAAGGGTAGATTTAGATTAGATATTAGGAAGAAGATCTACATTATGAGGGTGGTTGAATACTGGAACAGGTTGCTCAGCGAGATGATGGAGGCCCCATCCCTGGAGATATTCAAGGCCAGGCTTGATTGGGCTCTGAGTAACCCAGTCTCACAAGAGATGTTGCTGGTGACTGCAGGGGCATTGGACTAGATGACCTTGGAAGGTCCCTTCCAACTCAATGCATTCTATGATTCTCTGAGATCATCAATGTTCTAAAACATAACTTTCCAAAATACAAACCGTCATTGAAATAATGCAATTTCTCTTAAAGGACTCTTCACCTCTGTTTGTGTTATTAATTTTTTTTTTTTTTTTTGACAAATGTATCTGCAGATTGGTTTTAACTGAGCTGTTTTGCTAACTACTTTTTCGTATCTTCCATCCACCTGAGGTCACAAATGAAAAATAGTTTAAGTCAAATTGATGTCAGTTAAGAAATATCTGCTCAAATGCATCATTTCATTAAAGAATTAACAACTTTTCACACTAGGTGATTTCTAAAATACAGGTTTACTTCAGTTGCCTAAGCATAGGCACACAGTGTTACTTGAGACACCCTGTGGTACCTGAGACTCTGCACAGAGCCAGCCAGTGCAAACTAGAATAAAAGACTTTTGTCTACAAAGAATAGCATAGCAGCTAGAGGCCAGGCAGGATGCTGTAGGTCTTTACAAATGGTATTAGGTGTCTTTATTTAGGCAAATTGATTGAGTACTGTCCTGGTTCAGACAGGACAGGGTTAATTTGGTGCAGCCAGGCTATTCTATACCATGCTGACATCATACCCTGGGGCCAGTTCCGGTTCTGGGGGGGCGACTCGCAGTGTTCTATCGATCTGCTCAGGAGCATCCTTTTGTCAATGCAGTAACGCTTTTTTGTACATTTCTTTCTATCACTGTTGTTATTGCTTTTGTTACTGCGATTGTTTCTTATGTGTCACTGTATTAAACTCTCCTTAACTCAAAAAGGCATTTTAAATCTCTTTTCTCTGTATGCGTTGGGGGGGCAACGGAAGCAGCCACGTGGCTCAGCTGCCAACAGGTACCGAATCACCGCAGCTTTACTCAACCACCACAAGTACTTACACTGTTCTTCTATCCCTGCACTGAGTATGCTTCTACAACTAAGATCCACTATGTAAACTTGAAAGCTGCCATATAAGGATTGGCACACATTTTTTGTTCTAAGTAATACTGTTAATTTTATTATTTTTATATCCCTATCCAAACATAGCATCCTGACTCTTAGCATCCTGACATAGCTATGACTCTCTAATGTTAACTTTAACAGGCAACTGGGTTTTGTTTTATGAAAATTCTGGTGTTAGGATACCATGTGAATTTGGCATTGTTTCATAGTCTTATAACAGTGCTTACTTTTATTATGCGGTTCAGAAGCTACATCTTTCTTCTGCTATAAGATCTAAATATACTGAATAAAACTACACTAGCAACATAATATTCTGGAAATATAATTTCCAGAAATATACTGTATAAATAACATATTCTAAATATGTTTATTTTATATATATATATATATGTTAATTATGTAAATACGTTACTTTGAAGGAATTGCTTTTGTGTCAGAAAAACCCAAAATATTTATTTTAGTCGTATAAGTACTGAGAAGACACTCACCTTTATTTGCTGATCATTCCTCTCCTGAATTCATTTTGATATGAAAGTCACATGGATTCGCATATACAGTCGTTGTTGAACAGAAATACCCCAAGGCATGAAAATGACTGTTGATAAAAGCAGAAGCTTTAGCAAACACAGGTTGCTGTAATGTATTTATAGTTTTGACTACATTTTTTAAACTTTGCCAGGCAATTAAAATAATGACAGCTGTCATCTGGGTAACACCAATTTACCAATTAGGAGGACAGATAAATATTTAGTCACCTTCAGGCCTGGGAAGTAAATTATGGTAGGTGGTCAGTCTCTGAGATATGGGTTTTTTCCATAAGTTATTGCCTGGGGTATTTTTCCATATACAAACATAGCTTTGATTTCTTTTTCTTCTTTGCTGCTCATATCTACAGAAATAAGTGCAGAAAGTGCAGAAACTCTTAATCTACTGTGGATAACAAAAGAACACCTAAAATGCAAGATAAAGGAATTCCAGCCAATAAATTAACTTCAATGGGGGCACAACTTAAGTGTGTCTGTAAACATGCATGGAGCATGAGTAGCAAACAAGAGGAGCTGCAGATGTGCACACGCCAATAGGGCTATGATTTTATTGGCATCAATCAGACGTAGTGGGATGGCTCCTACAACTAGGGCATGGGAATAGATGTATGCAAGCTCTTTAGGAATGACAGGAAGGGGAGAAGAGGAGGGATGTCATCTTCCAGATCAACGACCAGCTGGAGTCCATGGAGCTTGGCCTGGGGGTGGATGAAGAGCCAATCAGGAGCTTATGGGTCAGGCTTAAAGGGAAGGCAGTTGAAGGTGATATCATAGTGGGGGGGGGCCTGCTACAAGTCACCTGACCAGGAAGACGAAGTGGATGAGGGAGTTACAGCATGAGTGGATAAAGGAAGAGCAACTGGTGTGCAAAGCATTTGACACTGTTTTGCATAACACCTTGGTCTCTAAATTGGAAAGACATGGATCTGATGAATGGACCACTCAGTGGATAAGGAATTGGCTGGATGGTCTCACTCAAAGTTGTGGTCAATGGCTCAATGTCTAAGTGGAGACCAGTGACAAGTGGTGTTCCTCAGGGATCAGTGCTGGGGTCAGTGCTGTTCAACATCTTTGTTGGTGGCATGGACAGTGGAATTGAGTATCTTTAATGGTATATTTAATATACTTAACACATACCTAGCATTGGATAACCGTACCCTATGAAACACTGGAAATAGGAAAAACAATGGTAATACCTCCCCTTTAGGGATAAAATTATCTCTTGCCGACACTTACACCCTAACACTCTAGCTACTTTTCAAAATAAAGCACCCATGCACTAGATTTTTCCAAGAATATCCAGGAATTATAATTATGACTTACCATTGTGACAGCAATTGCTTCTCAGGAAAAATATAATGGCTAATGACAGAAGCCGATGTTTCAATAAAAGGCAGAACATGTATATGAAGTAGAGTGGGATGTGGGAAGACAAGATGGCTGTTGCAGATTGGACATTGACTGAATAGGGCAGAAGACCATTACCTGTTGTATTTATGTGAGTGGGTGAAGAATTCTCCCAGCAAATAAATTATTCTGCTGTCTAGTAAGCCAGGCTTCTCTGAAATTCATGTGTTTGCCTTATGGCAAACCTCTCCTGGTTTTGGTGGGGATGGAGTTAATTTTCTTCATTGTAGCTCACATAGTGCTGTTTTGGATTTAGGGTGTGTTGGGGGTTAGATTTTCTTCCCTTTTGTTCTTTTTTACATATAGAATTTTTTCCCATAAGTTCCTAGGGGAAG
>JAVSBS010007375.1:0-18050 GCA_033124195.1 Coracias cyanogaster
TCCAGGCTCAACACCCCCAGGTCCCTCAGCCGCTCCTCACCAGACTTGTGCTCTAGACCCTTCCCCAGCTTTGTTGCTCTTCTCTGGCCACGCTCCAGCCCCTCGATGTCCTTCTGGGAGTGAGGAGCCCAAACCTGACCCCAGGATTCGAGGTCCAGCTTCACCAGTGCCCAGTCCAGGGGGATGGATGATCCCTGCCCTGGTTCTGCTGGCCACACTATCTCTAGTGGCTCAGGAAGAAAGAGCTTGGAGAGACCTTCCCACATGGAAGCAGGAGCTGCCTGTGGTTTCTGGAGGTCTCTCCCTTCCCCACTGCAGCACAACCAGCTACTAGCAATTGTCTCTGGTTCCTTCCGTGCTTGCGCACAACACACAACATGTAGCTCATCAGCTCCCGGTGTCAAACCAACCCTCCCTGGCTCCTGGCAAGGTTTGAGGTGGATTCTAAAGCATTACTATTGACTTACGAGGCTTTAAATAATATTGGACTCTGCATATCTTTCAAATCTACTTTCTTTTAATATCCCTGATCAGGTTTTAAGGTCTAATCCTGGAAATTTATGGGGCTGTCTTCTCCCTAACTCAGTCATGTGTGGCTTGCGATTTCAACGTTTATGCTCCTAGGTTATGAAGCAAGTTTTGCTTTATACTTCGGGGCTTCTAATTTTATCATGAAAAGCAAACACCTTTTCAGCAGCGCTCCTTTTTTGCTGGTGTAAGAAGAGCCCTGGAGAGGGAGTTGCGTGTGATGCTCTCCTCAGCCACCCGAGATGTGACCAGCACCCGATGCTGCATGCTGGGAACCTGCCTCTCTGGGCACCTGGTTTCCTGCACCAGGCTTGGCGGGTTGGGAATGGCTGGGCCGCTGGTGGGATTGTTAAGGAATCGATGGTTAAGATGTCTGTTGTTCACAGGTTGAGTGAACCCTTCCTTCTGCCGCGCTTGCCGTGCCCTGTCCCAGCCCCATCCGCCGCTTCTCTTCTGAGCCGCAGGGTTTTGCATTCACCCCCTCATCCCCGCATGCTGCGGGTCACCGGCTGACAAGCTGATTTACTTGTTATAACACAGAGAAAATTATGAAGGGGCTCCCTGAGACCCCTTGGGCAGGAGCATGAGCGACCAGCGCACACGGAAAGTGAGCAGCGCTGGTGGAGCCGTGCTCAGAGCAGGCACCGAGCAATCGGACAGTGTGCTTTGGGAGGCAACAAGTTATAAATGGAGGTATTCAATCTCTAGAAAGCTTACACGTTTAATTATGTAGCCAGACCTTCAGGGAAGAGAATTAGAACAATAATTATCAATTTGTTCTTTGTATCCAAGGGCAAACTTAGCATTTAGAAGACAGAGTTGTTGCTGCCTTCTTTTTTTTTCCCTTGCTCTTTGTAATCCTGATTAGCAAAATGTACTTTAGTCTTTGAAATAAGTGATTCCTCCTCTCTGGCCAGTGGATCTGGTTCCTTGGACGGCATCTTGGGTGCCGGGGCATTTGCTTGGGGCAATGCTAAGGTCAATGACAGGTTGGAAATGGGTGGGTTTGCCCAAGGGGAGATTTTTATTGCCTGGTTGTCCCGCTGGTGCTTCCTCTGTGCCAAGGGTGACTGCATCTCAGAAGCCCTGGGCCATGCTCCTGCTTTTTCCCGTGGCCAGGCAAGGCTGCCCAGGGAAGGCTATCCAGGGTCTGCCCCACATTCTCCCTCCACATCTGGAAAAGCGGCTTTGCTGGAGCCTGCTCTCCCCTGACGCTTCCCAGCAATGGGTACTGCTCTCCCTGGGTTTTGTCAATGACTGGAGGGCACGGGATGCTGCTTGGCAGAGGAGATGAGCTGCCATGGCCATGCAGGGCATGCACACCTTGCTACCGTGCTGTGCCGCGTCGTGCCGTGCTCGCCAGCCTTGCAAACCGCCTCACAGCGTATTCCCTGCACGTTGTCTCATTATCGATTCCATTTCCCGTTAATAGTCCCCGTCATAAACCACGTCGACAATAATGAGGCATTTTATGTTGATTGTTGATCTATGGGAAGTTCCAGAAACCACATTCTTTATTTATTCAGCAGCGGAATTGTAATTCAATATTACAGCTATGCAAATTAAGGGTCTTTTTTTTTTTCCTTCTGGGCTGAAAGCTGGGCAAGATGTGATGTTCCAAAGCAGAATTGCTCCTGAGCAGAGAGGTGAGAGAAGTTGTGTCCATCCAGAGGGTTGTTGGACCCTCTCCACTTGATTCTCTCTCCCGCTGCCTGCTCGGAGCTTGCCCAGGGCGGAGGAAGGCTGCTCATCCTCCTCTTCACTGCACACATGGAGCACTTTCCACTCTCATGGGCTGTGGCTCTGCCTCTTGTCACATCATTACTGTTCATTCAGGGCCTGTTTTTTAATTGGCATAAAGCGTTTAGGAGAAAACCCCGCTGGCGCCTGGACCTTCAGAGAGGTTGGGAACCTCATGTGTCCTGAGCGGATGGGACCCCTGCCAGGTCTGCCTGCAGGACGGGCAGGAAGGGTGGTGAACCTCTGCATGCTGCCAGGGCCAGCGTGCTCCCTGGGCACCGCGCTGGGCGATCCTGGAAGCACCCCCGTTATTTGGCTCAGCTGCAGGAACAGGCTCCTCTAGCCGAGGTGTTCCTGACCCCCAGCCTCAGAGGAGGGAGGGCTGCAGGGGTGCACGCAAACCGAGCACCTCAGCCAGCCGTCCTTACGCCTTGCAGCTATCTACTCCTGACAGGCTTTAATTTATAGAAAGTGGACATTTTTTTTACAGTTATTATTTGAATACATCAGTTTCCACTTGACCTGTCTGAACAACTTCTTGATGGATATTCAACCTCTTCCATAAAGGGAGCTTATCCTTCAGCTCAAGGAGAAAATGAAGCATTAACAAGAAATATAAAAAGCAATTCAGCCTCTTCAGGAGCAGAATAATTCCCAGTCAGGGCTGGATGTACGGCGGGGAGCTGCCCAGGGACCCTTGGGTGGGCGAAGGCAGCATCACCCAGCCCATCCCTTCCTGCCTCGGGCCGGTGCCACGAGCAGAGCTGGGTGCAGGCAAACACACGCTCTGCCAACCCCCACAGAGCTTTCACTGCTTATTTCTTCCTTTCGGGTTGATTTTAAAACTATGGAAAGGATAAAGATGCCGAAGCTGGCATGGAAAGCCTCCTGGAATGAGCTACGTTATTAAAAATGCTCAATTTAATTCAGATTGATAACTGCGTTAAAGTAGCGGGTTTTCCTTTCCGTAATTGAGTTACACCTACAGCATTGAAGTCAGAATGATTTTAATCACCGCCACTGTTAGGTGATGTATGCTAAATTCCCGGTGTCAGCGCGAGTGCTTGGAAACATCAATTAGAGATGCCACTTTCCGCCCCCTCCTCTCCTTGCTGCCGAATGCTCTGGCTCGCCGGCAGCTCCCGACCTGCTCGCTCTGCCCTCGGTGAGCTCCTGAGAGTGTTCCTCATTGCCCTCAACCTCTCCTCGCCTCGGGGAGCATCCCCGGCAGTGCCAGCCCGTTCCCAGCTGTCCCACCACAGTCGCGGTTTCACGCCTACCGCGCATCTTTGGGAGCCAGCTATATGATGTGGACACGCGCAAACACACAGCATCCCTCTGCCAGTGAGAAAAGCCAGGCTCTCTTTCATTTTGACATCAGATAACCTTGATAAATTCTCTTATTAAATTTAATATCTTTGATCAATCACAGTAAAACTTGAGGAGATGAATTATTAAAATGAAGAATTGCTTTGTAGGGTTCATGGTTATTGTGCTACCTAAATTAAAAATGTAGGTGCTGTTATTTAAAAGAAAAAATCTTCCCACTGTCCCTAAAGCCACGTAGATCATTTTAGCTCCAGCTGGAGATCTCTGATAAGCAGAAATCACGTGCTCTCCTTGCACACGCTAATCAAGCAGCCTCCTGTTTTCCTACACCATGAATTACGGGTGTGAAGCGGTACGTGGCGTGCTGGAGCACCTCACCCTTGAGAGTGTGATTTCATCGTGTCCTCAGGACGGGTGGAAGCAGGGATGCGGCTGGTCTCAGCCCCCTGGGTTACAGCGGGTGAGCGGCTGGGTGGGCGGGCGGTGAGCAGACACGGCCTTGCTTTGGTTCACCACCCGGACGGCTTTCAGGAGCGATGGGCTTCACAGCTCAAGTTGTTTGAGCCTTCCAAGTTTTAACTACCCCACAAAAAAGCTCAGAGCCGAGGGCACTGACACTTCTGTTTGCGTGGCTGCTGAGATCCCAAGGAGATGTGTGAACATGGAGCCTGCTGGCTACTCCAGCGCCGGGGATGAGCCTTCAGCCACCGGCTCTGCTGCAGCCAAGCTCAAGGGCTCCTGGTAAACATCCTGCATGAGACTGCTTGCTTCTGGAGGTGGTTGGTGCTGACCAGAGCACTCCGTTGGCCTGGTTTTGCTGAGGTAGGTTCCTAGCCCAGCCATGGTCTGCAGGTCATCAGCAGTTGGAGTCAGCCAGGGCAGCTGACGTGAGTTGGGTGCAGGTGTGGCCCATCCCATAACCGTCATGCTCAGTATAAAGGGGGAAGGCTGGTGATGGGGAGGGTTTCTCCTGTTCCTGCTGCTTCTGCTTGTCCTGCTTCTCCTACTCTCAAGAGTCACCATCCCTGGAGGGACTTGCTCATCATCCTACTCCTCAGGACAGCTTTCCTGTTTACTGTGACCCCTGTACGTTTGCTGGGCTGAGTATAACTTTATATACTTTATATTGGTATTAATATTAGTTTTGCTGTTTTGTGAAATCTGTTTTCGTTTCAACCCGTGGGTCTCCTCTCCTTTTCTCCATTTCCAGCTGGGGAGGAGTCATTAGGCGATGGAGCAACTGCTGTAGTTTAGCCCTGGACATGGGCTGAATGTAGACATCCAGAAATCATAAAACCTTGATGCTTGAATGACACTTCTTTTGGGATATGCTGAGCACTGGTGAGCTTTGTGTGTGCTCAGGGAGCTGCAGGAAGGATGGGAGAAGCTTCTCATAGCCAAGCCTCAGCTCCCATATGTGTATTGCATGTTACACCCCGCACGTGGGCTGTTGCCCTGCCAATAACGGGGTGCCGTTGTCCAGAGCTGGTCTGTTTACTCAGCTCCTGCGCCTCGTGCTCCAGTTCCATGGTTGGACAAGGTGTCTGTACAGTGATTGAAACTAAACTCAGTTTGCTGGAGGACCTGTCTTTGCTCTGTGCTGCTGTAGCACGTGCTTCGCAGTTAAACGCCTCAGTCTTTTCTTGACTATTATTATAATTTGATAACATTATGTATTTTTTTAAGCTTAATTGTATGAAATGAAAGCAGCAAAGAGATCAGCACCCGCTGAAAGGGGCGGTGAGCGCAGCGGGATGGGGTGGCACCGAGATGTGAAGGTGCCGTGTCACGTCAGTGTTCAGCGAGTGACCAGTGACCTCACTGGTCCTCTGCAGCACCTTGCCCACCAGGCTGGGAGCTCCTTGGGCACACAGCCAGACTCTGAGCCCGCAGGGGACAGCAGGAGGTGGGGGTGGCAGAGGAGGGTGCCAGAGTGCCCGGGCAGCCTGGCTCCGGCTGCGCTGACACCTGCACAGCCACCCTCCGAGAAACGCCATCTGAATTCAGGGAGCTTGCGAAGATACAGCATCCTAGGCTTAGAGCTGGCAACTTTACCTATTTTTATTTTTTTTTCCCCCCTAGATTGCAGAGAAGGACAATTAGAAGGGATAAAATTAAATGTTTTTTAAAAGAGTGTGTTACTAGGCGCGTGTGGCTCTGCCTTGTCGGGATGAGCTGCGAGGGACCAGCGGGGTTTGGGGTGGATTATGTGTTTAGAGGGATAAAGAACAAATCCAAAGCTACAGTTCTACACCAGGGAAAACCTGCAAGGGTTTAAGTATGTGAGGGAAGAAGCCGAGGCGCAGGTGGGAAATTGTAATTACCTGCTGCTGCCTCCCCTGCAACTTTGTCTGCAGCATCAGTTACAGGTTATTTTGGGAGAGAAGATGCTGGATATGACGGGCATGCCTTGGTGACCCTGTGGAGATGCTCAGCAGGCAGCTTTTGGGGTGGGAGATCTGTACCCAGCATCCCTTCAGCTCAGGAAATGTGGACAGTGTCGTAAGCAATAACGATCAGCCCAGCTGCCAGAGCGGAGGAGTGCAGCGAGCCTCCGTGTCTCGGGCTGCTTAAAGTGAATTTCTACATCTCTCACCCGTCATGAATTTTCTCTGTATCTTTAAAAAGAGCTTTAAGCTGCCAGGCTGCTGATATTTTCCTCTCACTGATTCCTCTGTGTTGGTTCTCTCCGTCGGAGCCTGTCAGTCCTCCCGCTCGCAGCTCTTCAGCGGTGATGGACGAGTGTGCTCCGGAGGACCTCTGGCTGGAGGCAGAGCTGCTGTGATCGATGGGCTCCGCGCGGGTTTTTCTGTAGCCCTGGGCTTGCTGGAGCTCGGCGTGATGTGGGGAGCCACGCTTTGACGAACATCTTGGTTGGGGCTAGCAGGTGATCCAGTTGTGCAGAACCTCTGCGAAGGTCAGGGCTGATGCTGGTGGGTGGCAGCAGTCACACTGGGACCAGTTGCTCCAGCAGCAGCTTCTCCCTGGTGAGCTGACAAGCTCTTTCATCCTTCTGTGCAACCTCACAGCCATGATGCTTGGGCTAAAATGCAAAGGCAGCCATGGCTGTGGTCAAGGTCACCCCTCTGGGGTGCTCAGCTGGTGTTTGGTGATGCTGGGGCAGGGCGGGAGAGCTCGGGGGTTCGCAGAGGTTTGTCGTGTGCTCCCTGGGTAGCTTTGGATGGAGAACCAAGGCTCCTGAATCTGGGAGCCATCCCCATTAGGCGGGGTGGAAACAGCAGCCATGTAACCAGCCCCCAGGAAATATTACTGTTATATTGACTCCTCCATTCCGCTGGCACATGAAATTAATTTTGTATTTGTTTGGACCATGGTGGGTTTTAACCTATAGTAATAGCAAGCTTTTGCCAACCCCAGGCAGTTTAATAGCGAAAGCGTTTGATTAAAAAATTTAATAGCCCCAGAATGATGGAACAGCTTCTGTCCACAATATATTAAGCTTCTGGCATTCAGATTTATATGCAGCGTAAACTTCCTGTGTATGAAAACATTTGTTTCCTTTCCTGCATCCACAGCAGAGCAGACTCTTCTCCTACTTCATTTCCAGCCACTGGTTTAATTGCATATTTTTTTGAAGCTGCCGCATATGGGGAGGCAGGTTCCAGCTGCAGTTATTTGATGGAGCAGAAAGAAACATCCGTTCCAGAAGTCAGGGACAGCCTGGTTAGTGGCTCTGGGGTGAGTGGGCTCCAAATGTGGGGCAGAAAGGGCTCCATGGTACAGTGGGGCTTTCCAAGGGACCCCAAAGTCAGCAGTTCTCCAGTGCAAAAGCTCCTCGGGAGTCTTGTGCTGTCCTTAATTTCTCGCTGCTGTGTCCAGGCTTGGCTGAGGGACGTGACCAGTGGCCTCTCTGCCACCCCATTGAGTTACACATCCATACCCCTCTCTCAGGAGCACTTTGTAGAAGCCTAAATAAACTCTTGCCACTGGCAGACCTCATAAATCTTCATTAGCGTTTGCCTCAACCAATCTGCCCAACGTTTCTCCTCTCCCTGAGAGTTCCCATAGTGGCCATAACTCTTCTCCAGGTCCAGGAGTTAATCATATTTTATAGCAGATGGATACATTCAGTTTACGTTTTATTCCTCAGCCTCATGTTTTTAGGCAAACATTGAAGCTCTGTACTGGAGGAACAGCTTTGGCCTGGAAACCGAAGCCAAGAGCTGAGGCTGTCTCTTGGAGCGAGAGGCGAGACCTGGCCAGACTTGGCCAAGGGATGGACCAAAGAGCAGTAGGGAGGGTGACAATTCAGGGCATCCACTCGGGCTCCTTGTCCAAGGAAGGACATTTTCAGCAGCCAGCATCTCTCAGCGTTGTGCCCTTGGCCGGGAAGGGCACCAGCAGAGCTCTCCTCCGCTCATCTTCTGGAGAATCTGCCGTTTAATTTTGCATCACTCCTAATCCTCTTACTGCTGCGGACTTTGCAACGGTGGATTTTGAGCTGTTTCTAGCTAGATCATTATGTCAGGCAGAATTGTGGGCTTTAGGCTCTGTTCTAGGACTTAACAGAGATTTTTGTCACCCTGGAGAAGCTCAGGAGGTAGAAAAAGCCCCCTTCTAAAATGCAGTCCTGTGGGGTGGGAGGGTGGCTCTGGGGGAACACGAGTCCCTGGCTTGGGACAAGGCTGGGGACTATAAATATCACATCCATGCACAGGCGATGCGGTAAGAGGAAATTGCCGATTATCTTTGGCGACATTTTATTAGCGAAGAACAGTTTGTTCTTATACTCTTCTGACTGTCTGCCTTTTTTAGACGAGAAACTATATGAAATATGCTGTAAAATACCTGATGTGCCTTTTTGGGATAATAATTCATACTCTGTGTTCATAAATTCCCATTCTGCTAAAAAAGGGGAAAAGAGAAGCAGGTGATCTCGGGTAATTTATCGCACTTACTCTGTGCTATTACTCCCCAGTGGTGGTGATGCAGCTGCTCAGGGATTTGGATCCTGCATGGAGACAGCAGTCAGTTTGCAGTCCTTCATTTCAGCTATTCAGGCTACATTAGGTTTTTCAAAGCTGAGGAACAATTTGGAAAGCACATAAGCCCACTTCTGAGAGCCAGAGGAAAGTGTCATATCCCAGGAACGGAACCACGTTTATACCGGTTTTGATATACCGGCCAATTAAGGATTGCCAACAGAAATGGGAAATTTGCATCAAAATGTGTTTCTCTGATGATAAATAGGAGTTTCCTACCTATGCTCTACCTAGAGGACAATCTCATTTCATTTCTAGTTAGACTTTGTCACCGCGTGTACAGCTTAAAGCATTAGTCACTCCATGACAGAAAACACATTTGTTTCTCCTAAGAAGTTGCTGCATGCTGAGGATCTGCCGTGGGTCTGCAGACCTGCAGGAAGACTTGTTCATTTGTGACTTTTCTCCATTAATGGCTATTTCACCTGGGACTGCAAAAAAAAAAATAACTAGAGGCCAGCTCTTGGTTGAGTCCCACACAGAAAGGCATCAAAAGAGAAGAGCCGCTGCAAGGGGCTGGTGGCCAGAGCGATGCATGGTGGTCTTCAAGAGCTGTGCCCCAAGAACGGGCTCTGGCTCCCAGCCAGCACCACAGTTTGTATAATACTGGGGTTTAAGGTCTTCATTTTTGGGTTAAGAAGGTACTCTGAGGGCAGAGCCAGCCTTGGCTCCAGGCTCTGCAAGGCTCCTCCTTCCCCACGGCAAACTGCGGGACCCCTTCCTCTGTTTGCTTTCTCGCCTGCTTGCAAAATTGAACTATTATCCCCAAGATGATATTCTTAAACTTAAGAACAAATATTATGTAAGAGCATAGTGGGAAAATGGTCCATTTCAGAGTCAACAGAATAGCATAATATTTAAAGCCATCCTGACAGTTTCTTCATCTTAACAGAAACATTTGTCATTTCATTAGCACCAAGTGCGCTCCTCAAGCTGTTAATTTAAGATGTGTTTGTGTGTGAAATCTGGGGAGTCTTGAAGGCTGGGCCTGGCTGATGGGGCAGCGCTTGCTCGGTGCTCACTGAGGTACTGGGGGATGCTCCTGTCCCTGGGGTGCCCCTGAGCAAGCAACACAGGCTGTGGCAAAGCTGTGCCACCCAACCGGCAGGTCTCCCTCCTAATAAAGTTGTAATCACCCCAAATTGGGATTTATTGTGCCAGGCAGACATTTCTTCAATTCCTTGAGTCAATGACCTCAGTGTTGGTTTTGAACTATTGTTCAATTTGCACTCATTGCAGTTTGAAACTCAGCACCGCGATTAATCATCGGCTGGGAACATCGCAGGGCTGTGCAAATGGGGATGCGGAAATTAATTAGCAAAGGGTATTTGAGTATATGGTTCAGCATCTCAAGTAAACGGAGCTGCTGCATCCCCAGTTCTGTCAGCATGTCCCTGACCTGCTGAAGTGCTCCTGAAGTTTCTGCTTTGGGTTGTTCTGCCCAAGCGCTGAGCTGGAGGAAGGGCAGGATTTGGTTCCTGGGGTGTGAGGACCCTCACGTCTGATAGTGGCTTCAGGCAGTTGCTGCTCCTTGTGAGTGATACCAGAGAGGGTGTCACATCATGGGGGCTTTTCATCTCCTCTTCCACTGAGTTACCGACCAAACCTGCCCCTGCCCTGTACCTGGAAGTGTTTCAGCTGTGAGCATCCTTCATCCTGGCTAGAATGTGTGTTACTGCAGCTCTGCTTGCATGTGTGCTTCTGAATCTGCTCGTCTTTGTCAGAATAAGAAAACTACAAGAACTGAGGACTTGCTGGTGTACCTCAATCAGTGTGGTGAGGAACCTTCCAGGTGAATCAGCCCCTGCTTTTGGGGAGCCGCTTTCTCTGAGCAATTAACTCAGATGATGAGTTGACAAGCAGTGATTCTTTAAAAAAAAAAAATTGTATTTGTCATTTAGATTTGCACTTGAAAGTCTGGAAGATGTTCCAGATTTCTGATGGGGAAATACCGAAGGGAACCCACTCAAGCTGCCTGAGCTGTAGTGTTCCCTGCTGCTGTTTTCTGGGCAGATGCTGCTCCCCTGCTCCAGTTCTTTCTTTGAAGAGCAGACGTGCGCTCTCCTCCCTCTTGATGCAAACCCAGGCTGGTATTCTGGAGGAGTGAAATGTAAACTCTTCAATAGCTCACGAGGCTATAAAGAGGAGGCGTTTGGGGCTTTGTTGGTGCTGCTTCCTGCTATAAACCAGTATAAAGTGTCTTTTAATTCCTGGATAGTATCAGGCGAAGGCTGGTGGCAGCAGTGGCCAGCGGTGCGGGAGCTGTCCCTGTGGGCAGGGGATGTGGGGACCACGGCAGGACAACACCTGGGACTCCTGGAGAGATGTGATAGCTGGAGTCACCCGGAGTGGCTGGGGACAAGGATGTCGAGGGTTATGAACGGTGAGGCTCTGTGTAATGAACATCAGCTCCCACTTAGCTTTTATTAACCAGCTACATCATGTGCTGGCGCAGCTGAGAGGGCGCTGGGAAATCAATAGGTGAGGGCTGGAGTTATGGGCAGCGATCAGCAGCTGGAGCTGCTCCTTGCCACCGCCTTTAGCCACTGCTCAGGAGCCTGGCGCAAACAGAGCGTGGATCTTCCCAGCAGAAGCTCTGCTTGATGGCAAGTATTGACTTGCAGGGATTTGCAGACACTTTTGGATGGAGCATGAAGCCTTTTCTCCACTTGCAGCTTGGCAGGGGAACATCCCAGGTGAGGCTCACTCTGTGGGCAGCATCCCTGGCGCGAGGTTTGCTTGTGTCACTGGGCATCAATTCTGGGACTGCCATAACCACACAAGAGCTTGATTTAATTTTTTTTCCTCCCAGCCCACTACAGATCTCAAATATTTTTATAAAAATATGAACTGCAATCAGTGGTAATGCACAGGCAAGATCAGAGCCCAGCGGCGGTGTCAGGCTTGAGGACTTTATTGAAGTTTTAATATTCTCTTCACCTCTAGCTAATCTGGCAGTCATTATCATTAGGAAGAGGAGAAAATCAGGCTGAGGAGATGATCAGGGCTGTGCCTGGAGCAGCGCTGAGACGAGGGCTTCTGTGCCCCCAGCTTTCTGCCCTGTTTTGGCATTTGGGAAGAAAGGTGAGCCTGTGCTTGGGCACAGCCAGGTCGTGTTCCCGGAGCCCCATCTATTGCTGTGAACATTAATGATGCTGTTAACATAGTTCAAGTGGAGTGTATTGATTTGCTGAAAATGCCCACACCTCCAGCAGCTCCTGCAAGGACGTATTTTAAAATGGAAATGAAACTCTGAGCGAAAGCTAATTTGCTTAAAATAACTGTAGAGGTTGAATTGTTTTGTGCTGGAAGAACAAATAAACAAATGAGAGAAATGGAGTTTGAGTAACGAGTGCAAGCTTCATGTGACACTTTTTAATGTAGAATTATGGATGGAATCATTGCAGGCGCACATCTGATTTGTATTGTAGGACGTGTCTGCTCCTCTAAACAATTGCATCCCGGGCCGGGGATCCAGCAGTCCATGCGGGATTATTAATGAGCTCTTCAGTGTGACTTTCTTTTGCAGAATTTCTAATAACTCTTTAATAAATATGTAAATATGCATCCACCCGCTTTAGCAGCGCATGCCAGTAAAGTGGAATGCGCTGCCCCAGGGAGATTTGCAGAGGGTGCCTGGGCCAAGACCCCCCAGGAGCCTTGCTCAGGGGGTGCGGGCACTGCCGGGGGCTGGCTCTGGGGTCTGCAGCCCTTCCCTCGCTCCCCTCTGTGATGCTCTTTGCAGAGGGGACCTGCCCAGCCGTGGCTCGTGGGGAGCTCTGGCCTGTCTGTCTGGGGCCACTCAATAGGTGACACAATTACGGTTGCACCAAATTGCTTTTTCATGGCCACGGCTCTGGGCAGTTAGAGGCTGACAATACAAAGAATTTGTTGGAGGGCTGCTGATAACCCCCTGCTTATTGCGAGCTGTAAATTTGGCACCCAAGCTTCCACCTTTTTTTGCCACCCAGGGAACAAGATCCCCTTGTGCCAAAGTGGGATGAGAGGGTGGGATACGCTGCAATCATTTTGCTCCACCACTCTCACCGAGGAGCTTGGGAAAATGAAGGAATGGTTTTTATTCAGCGAGATAAGGGCTCCACAGTTGCCAAAAACAGAGCACAAAATTGCTGCAGCCTGAGGAGGCAGTTGTAGCGTAGCGAGCTTTCTTTTTCCGTGTCCAATTTACCAAATTCTTGTAAACTACAATTAAAGAAATGGCAGCAATTCCAGATGTCTCATTAAGCCTCTCCTTAACCCTGAATTTTGTCCAAGGAAGGCTAATTTGATGTGATCTGCGTGCTGGGGGCCTGCAGGTCCCCCACAGGCTCTCCCACCTCCTGCCCAGCTGCCAGAGGGGCAGAAATAGGGGGAAAAACCCACATGTCCAAGTGGTTTTTGGTCTTGCTCATTCTCTCTACATGTCAAGCACTCCAGCTTTGAAGTGGTAGCAGGGCACTAATGCGGCAGGGTTGGCATTACTGTGCCCCGGAAGGAATTAAAATTGTGATTTTTTTTTTTTTTGTGGTCACTCAAGGTGAAATTTTGCCTTTTACCAAATCTGTTGGTGGTCGAACACTGGTGGAAAACCAGCGGGGAGTGGTTGTGAGGAAGCATGTGCTGGCTTTGCTCCGGCATTTCAGAGGAGTCCTCACACGAGGTTGTGAGCTCTTGGAGACCCTCCCTTGCCCTGGCATCGCTGCCTGGCCCGAGGGTGCAGGCAGGGGCTGGCTCTGGCCTCGGCAACCTGTCAGCCCACAGTGGCTTGTGTGCAGTGATTTGGGTGCAGCATTTTGGGATGCAGTGACTTGGGGCGCAGTGGTTTGAACACATTGACTCGGGGTGCAGTGATTTGGATCCAGGCGCTTAGGTGCAGCGATTCGAGATGCGGTCGTTTGGGTAGAGCATTTTGGGATGCAGGGGTTTGGGAGCAGGGATGTGCAGAGGCACCTTATGGGTCTGTGCCAGTGCAGGCAGGAGGGCAGAGATGCTCCTGTTCAGCTGGGTCAGCCAGAGGGAGAGATCACATTAAGGACAAGACCTCCTTAGTCCTGTTACCATTCCTGTGGGTAAAATCTTTTGGTGGGGAGGCTGCAGGGCAGAGACCTTCCCCACGAAGGCTCTGAGATGCTTCAGCTTTGCTCTGAGCTGGAGCCGACCCAAGGCCTGAGCTGCTGAGATCAGTTGAAGTCAAGTTTTCCCTTCCCTGCCAAGGGCTGATGTCCGAGGGGTCCCTGAGCTGGCCCAGGGTCTCCTGACCAGCCAGCACTCTCCTTGGGCCCGTGGCCAGGCTGAACCTTTTGCCCCATGCTTTGCAGGGCTTCCAAATGACTAATCAATTATTCTTTATTAGGTTTATTTCTTTCATTAGTCATTTCTTCGATGCTTTCAATGTTTCATTAGTCTCCTCTCAAGTTACAGTGGATTTCGAGCACTGTGTGGAAGAGGATAATTCATTTGATTAGGTCATTTATTTTCTGGGTACATTTTTAAAGGTCAATTAATCCACCTAAATGGAGGAGGAAGTATGGAATACTGTACAGGGTCTCCTTCCACCGCTGCCAGAGAGCCCAGGATCAGTTTGCTTGCTCAGATAGGGAGAGGTGCATCGATACAGGTGAGTGCTGTGTATTGGTGTGACATTTGAACTGGGAATGGTGCTTTCATAAGCTGCTTCCAGGGTGTATTACCTGGCTTCTTCCTTGGGATGAAGAGCTCCTCAGCCCAAGGCAGAGCAGCTGGTGCTTGCTGTTCAGTTCTAACCCAAGAGCTGGTCAGAGCATCCATCCCGGTCCCCCTCCCATCAGAGCATCTCCTGCTCCGGGGATCCCTTCAGTTTGTGCCAATGCCAATGAAATCAGGCTGGGAATCTCCACGCAGTCGTGTGGGAAGGGGTTATATTCTGTCTGGGACTTCACTGGCTCTGCCCATCAGTGACGCTGCCAATCAACAATGCTAAATATTGTCATGTGGGGATTCAAAACCATCATTTTATAAGTATTTCCACCAAAGGAAGCAATTTATTTCATTCTAGGGCCATGATCATTATGGAAATTTGGAAGCAGCAAAGCCCCTTGTCTCGCTCGTGTGAATCATCCCATTAATTCTGGGATGAGTGGAGCTGGCAGGGCCGGCACTGGGCAGGGTGTGAGGGGTGTTGAGGAGCAGGAGGACCCGAGCCCATCCCTGCTGGAGCAAAGCGCTGCCAGGGCAGGTACCATCCCCCCCACAGCTCCCCAGCAACCACTGGGGAACCCCCAGTTCAACATGAGAGCCTTGGTAACGAAGCTCTGCCCAGAAGCTGGCTGGCCTTCCTCGGACCCTTTGTTGGTATTCCTTACGGAGAACTGGAGACCTGGCAGTTCAGCCCAGGGAGCAAGAGCCAGGAAATCCATCGTTGCTGCTGCCTTGCCCATTTGTATTTACATTTTTATTGATGCCTACAGTACAAAACGCCAATTATTTTAACTGGAAAATCCATCAAGCAGCCTAATAAAGCTTCCCTTAAAAAAGGGATAGAAAAGCCTGAGCAGCTTGACGCCTCCACTGAAAAGTAAAAGGTGTATTTTACTCCAGCTGGGAAACACCTGGAAATCCTTGCAAAATCAAACCCTTGGTGCACAGGAGGCAGAGAGGAGCCCGTGTCCCAACTGGTGAAGGGAAGCCACGACCTCCTGTGCCTTTCTAGGGGACAACAGTGATGCTGACCCAGCTGGGAAGATGCCAATCTGCCAAAAAACCCGCTCTGGTGTCATCTCGGCAGCCTTGCAAGCCACGGCAGCACCCATGACTTACACCCTTGGGTGGTCAGGAAGAGTTGGGGACCCGGGGGGAGAAAAGCAGCAGAAAAGGAGGTGCGTAGCTTCGCAGAGCGGCTGCCGGGCTGGGGCCAGCAGCTCCAGCGAGCCCAGCACGCAGCCTGGCGCTCAGCCATTCGGGGACCGCTTTTTGGTTCCGTTGTAACAGCTTGGCAGAAGAATATTAATGAAGATGAATAATTAGTCCCAATTCATTTTGACAGCCTGGCCCATTAGTCACAGCTCGGTGTTAGCTCAGTGCAGGGAGCTGGGGCAGCAGTGCAGGATGCATCCCAAGCTCGGACCTGTGAGTTGCTCGGCCCTTTGCAGCAAGCTGGGGAGGGTCAGCAGCTTCATCTGCCCCGGGCAGGACCCTCTGGCTGGGAGGAGGATGGAGCAGCACAGAGAAAGGCCCCTGTTTGCCCAGAAAAGCTCTGGTCACCAGAAAAGTCAAGGGACTGATTTTTTTGTTTTCCTGGCCAGGGTGTGTAAGTTGGCCAAGGGCATGTGAAGGCTTCCCGTGCAGGTTAGCTGCTTCTTGTTCCATCCCTGCTCGCTCTTGTTAAATGTGTTGAAAAGCTTTGCTGAGGCCTCCATTAAAAAACCAACAGCCCACTATTTGAAGTGTGCACAGCTGAGGGGGATGTTTCTGCAATTGCCAAAAAGAAAAAAATTTTTTTCTTCTTCCAGTGCGGGAACCATTTAAAAACTCTGATGCAAGACAGGTTTCAAACCACTTATTAAATAATGCAGAGCAAGAGTTAAAAATTGATTCTAGACTTTATTTTCTGTGGCCTCTTGAGAGGCCACTCGGCTTGTTACAGCCTGGCCCCTTCACCATTTATTGGGAGCCATAAGACTTGCAGCGTGGTAACGCTTGTCAAAGCTCGCTGTAAATCTCTTTCCTTTCAGCTCCTTTCCCACCCCTGACTTTCTGAGTGCAGTAACTCGCTTTTTGTGGAGAGGCCCATGTGCTGCGGGTGGAAGGGGATGCTCTGCGGTGGGTCACATCTTGCCCGGGAGCTGGCAGCTCTGATGGGCGCTGCTCCTTCCTCACCCCGGCACAAGCAACCTCAGGGTTTTATTCCAAATAGATGCCTGAAAATGGAAGGGGCTGGATGATGGAAGGCAGATTTGTGCTGAGCACAGAGCTGCACCAGGGTGATTTATCCTGCCGGTTTGCCACCACAGAGCTTCTGCCTGCTGCAAGAAGCCTCCTCAGATTATCGGGTGTTCCCCTTCTCTCTGCCAGCACCGAGCTGATGCCTTCATGTAGCTACATCCCTGACATGGGACAGCAAGAAATCCATCGGAGGCAATTTAAGAGACGACCAGAGCAGCCCATCCATGGTAGGGAGGAGGGAGGATCTCCTGCGAGGTTGAAACTCAAAAGACCAAAACCTCCCTCCAGCTAATCTCTTCAAAGCGGCAGTTGCAGTGGGATGTCCATGTGGTCCGGGTGATGGGTGGGCAATTCCTCACTGGTTGTGATCCCTGTTGTCGCAGGCATTGCTGAGAAGATGCTGGGGATGAGTGAGACAAGTGGCCTCAGTGCAAGGGGAGCTTCACCCCACAACATATCTGTCAGCTCAGGGGAAAACCCCTCTGAGAACACCTCTCTCTCAGGATGCAGCAGGGCCCAAGATAGAAAATAAAATCTTGTAGATGTATCAAGTCTCCTGCAACATGCTTATGTTTTAAACAGACTAAATAAATATTAATAAACCATAAAGAACAGGGGCTCTGTTAGAAAAGTGGAGGATAACAGATGGTCTGTAGTTAACCATAAAATTATTTTCAGCTGAGGAGCCGGGCTGGTTATAAGAGACCATGTGAGTAGCGCTCGAGCTCCTCTCAGGGCTCCTCGGACTGTGAGATGTGAACATTTTGATGAACTCCAGCCCATCTGCCGCTCTCTGTGGCGGGTGGGTGGCCAGAGGGACCGGCTGCAGGAGGAGCCCTGGACAAAAGGCAACGTGCACCCCTTTGCCAAGCAAACCCATTGCTGCTGCCACGGTGCCACCGGCCAGGGCACCCAGCACCACCGGCCAGGGCACCCAGACCCTGCCAGGCTGCTCCCCAGCTGGTGCCATTGTGATGGAGCTGTAAGGAGGGTAAAAAGCGACTTTCTTCTGACAGCATCTGGCACCTTTGGTTTCATATGTGGGCAGTGCCCCAGCACGGGTGCAAAAATCAATTAACAGGGAGGGAAAAATTCCTCTGACAACAGAGGGGCAAGGAACCAGCAATGAGCAGAACGATCTTCAAAGAAGCTGTTGAAGCAAATGAGAGAAGAAAAAGCCCTGAAGCTGTTTAATATTTTCTGCCAGGCCTGGAAGAAAGAACCGTAATGTGGAAAGAAACACCGTGGAGTGTCCTCGAGTGGTCAGGGGAGCCCGAGGCCTTTGGGGTGCTGACTGCCTGGGCTTTCCTGCGCCTGGCAAAGCACCCCGGGAGCTCTGCAGCTGGGAAAAGATGGAAAGGGAGGGAATGTGTTGAGAAGTATCTGTATTTGTTTTCTGTTTTCTTTTAGTGGTGCAAATAATGTAAGAAAAATGGCCTGGTCACCTGCAATTGCCATCAAAGAGATATCAGAAGGCCCGTGGGTTCACCATGAGTGTGTAGGAGACAAGGAAACGAGAGAAAAGGATGA
>JAVSBS010007375.1:18150-56369 GCA_033124195.1 Coracias cyanogaster
ACGTTTATAAATTGTAGCTGTTAAATCTAAAAGGGGGGGGGGGGAACAAAGCAAGAGGTAATTGAGCTAACCAGTCATTGCAAGAATAAAATTTAAATTTCAGCAGTCAGCAAGAAAGTTTTCATAAATAGAAATACCAACTGTTCAGGTGGAGAACTTAAAGATCGCTGCAGAAGTGAATGATAAAAGAATTGCTTGAATACATTCAGAGCCCATTGTTAGGGAGAAGAAAGCGGTAAAGAAAAGGAAAATAGGGCTCCTCAAAGTAATGAGTGGAGCAGATGAGGGAGAACAAAGGCCCGGCAGCTCCCGTAGCCAGTTAATTTGTTCCTATCTCATCGAAGAGAATGAGAAGCGGGCAAGGCAGCAAGGGGGCTGTGTGATGCTGCAGGAAGGGTGCTGTTATTAAAGCTCAGATAAATAACTGAGCAGGCACGACGTGGGGGCTGATAAAGCAGATCAGGCTCTAGAAGTGGAGTTCGGCGTGTAAGAGCTTCTGAAGGGGGTGTAACATCTCTCGTGTCTCTGTACCGAGTGTGAGGCACTCGCTCCCAGTACCTCCAGCAGCCCTGGCACTGGGATTGTGCGCTGCTTGGAGATGCTCTGGCAGGGATGCTCTGGCACCAGCATCCGAGCCAGCGCCACACTTCCCTGTATTAAAGCGAGCTGCCCACAGCCTCTACTACCACACTGTTTATTGTTCTGAGCTGCTCTTATTTCCAATTATGATTCAGTTTATCCCAATTAAGTGCCACTTATACTTCAGTGTAGTTATCCAGTCCAATACTCTTAATTAGTTTGTAAAGTATTAGAAGTCAATTTTAATTATTTCCAGTGGGTTTCGGGGAAATCTCAATTAGACGTCTTGTGCTTTTACTCCAAGCAGCAGTTTTCCCTCGCCTCCCCAAGTGCCGTTTGCTTCCCCACGTTTCCCCTCGCCCACCAGCAGACCTCAGCTGGAGCTGGGGGGATCCAGCAGAGCCCAGCCCAAGCTGCGGGGATCCAGTAGCCAGCCTGGGAAGCAGGGCGGAGGGTGGCGATGCCACCCAAAGCAAACCCACCAGAGGGGCAGCTGGGCCAGGCAGCTCCGTGCCAGGGCAGCCGCTGCGGCAGGGCCCAGGGGAGCATCCCCGCCGGCGGGCATCGGGCAGGGCGAGCGGCCGCCAGCCTCGCTGCCAGCTACCTGGGGAGCCTCCGCGCTGATCCTCATCTGGAGTCGTACCGTGCCTTTTTTTGGTAATTGCTTCGTTTTGCACGGAATTTAATTACAGAAATCTGCACGGGGAGACGGCTGCACGGTTCGATTTTATGTGGCTTGTTTGCTTCGCAGCGAAGTGGTAGCGGGGGAGGTGGGGTACGAGTGCCCTTCTCCTTCAAGCAGTGCCAAATAGCCACGTCTCACTGCTGAGAGGTGCCGAGCATTGGCCCGGAGAGCAGAGCGGGCAGCACATGGTCTGGCTGTGCTGGGCTCCTGCATCCCAGCAGCCAGAGAGGGACTCTGGCATCCCCCCACAGCTGGATCCCAAACCTAGAGAAAAGATGATTTCCTAAAACGGTGAAAAAACACCTCCCAAGTGCCCTGCTAAGTGTTATTCCACCATAGCTTTGCTGAGCAACATCTCTGTGGATATCTGGAGGAACAGCCCATTCAAACACTGCTGCCGTCGCCTCGGATGCAGTGAGCAGCTGCCTGGCTCTCCCGCCTCTCCACGTGCGGGTAAATGCTCCTCACTTGATCTTCGACGGGAAAAGCTGGGAAAGCTGAGCAGCAGCAGAATCCCCCCTTTAGGGGAACACAATAACACCACCAAAAAAAGATAAAGCAATTCTCAACTCTGACTGAAGATGAATCCTCCTTTCTGCTCATTACAAAATACCTATTATCTCCCTTTATCTCCTAGCCAGCAGTGTTATTTCAATTTAACAGTGTATGAGAAATGCAAGGAAATATAATAAAAGAGCCATGGATGCACTATTTAATGTCAGAATGACAGATGCTTCAATTAGGCAGACAGGGCTATTTCTCCCCAAAATAGATAAAGATGAAATTTTTATAAGATTGTGCTGTTTCTGTTTACGATACAGTACTGGTACAAGCTTTCATTACAATATAAATTAAAATAAAAGCTCCTATTTCAGTGGAAACCCAAACGGATTTGCCAATAATTTCACCAGTTGTCAAACCAGCCGTCCTCTTGGTGCACTGGGGCCGCGGGCATCTCCGCCGTCCCCGCGGGCATCTCTGCTGTCCCCGTGGGCATCTCCGCCGTCCCTGCGGGCATCTCTGCTGTCCCCGCAGGCATCTCCACTGTCCCCATGGGCATCTCCACTGTCCCCATGGGCAGCTGGCCAGCGGAGAGTCCTGCCACAGCACTGCCACGTTCTTATGATGCCCGTGGCGCTTCCTCCCACCCGTCCTCCACCAAGGTGACCATGAGCAGTTCCTTCTGTAGCTCAGGTGGGTTGACAGCCCCTTGGCCACCTCACCACACGGCAGCGGTGACCTTCCCGAAGGCAGTGAGGTGATGCCAGGGCTCACTGCAGCCCCTCTGGCCATGGGCTGCTCCGGGAGGTGCGCGGCTCTCCACAAGCCCTTGAAATTTCTGAAGGTCTCGTCTTTCGAGTGCTGCTAAATTCCAAGGCATATTTGTACAGTAAGTGGGTCAAGGAATAGTCAACAGAAAAGTTATGTCTGTGTTTACCCTGGAATTATATATATAGCTTGAATTATGCATGAATTAAAACCAGTCCGCAGGAGGGACACGGTAAACACGTTGGCTTTGCCAGGAGTTTGGAGGGGGGGGGATCAAGTGAGGGGATTGTGCCAGGAAGCTTCCAGCAGTGCTGCAGCAAGAGGGAGCGGTGCCATGGGGTGCGGGTGCTGTGCCATGCTGTGCCATGCCGTGCCATGCCATGCCGTGCCATGCCACAGACCCCAAAGGACACGAGCATCCCAGCCTGCGCGGCAGCTTGCGCCCACCTTTACGCACCCGCAGCTGCAACCACCCGTTGTTGGATTTATTTATGGCTTGAGCCCGGCTTTAATTGTTTCCATCTTGTAGGTTTTAGCCATTTAGCGTGTGTCTGATTTGTCACATAGCGCTGAGGATGTTTTGGTAACTAAGTGCCATAAACATTATTTATTATTATATTTCAGCCAAAACAAACATTACTCTATTTATTAATCACTTTTCAAATTCAAAGGAAACATCTGTGCAGATTTGCAATTAAGTGGGTTTATGGCTCGAGCGAGATTTCCCTGGAATTTCTATAAATAGATCCAGTGTTTATTCCTCATTGTCTTAATATTTCTGAATAATAATGATCACAGTGATAATCCTCGCAGCCTGCGGTAGCCCGTCCGTCGCCCTGTGACCAGGGTGCCTCCTGCCAGGGGATGCGGTGATGCAGAAGCTGCTGCCTCTCTCCAGATGCTGGAGCTGGTCCCGTGGGCAAATTGTGGGCAAGATCAAACCTTCTCACGCGAGCTTGGCTGGTTAAACCAGCCCCATCCCTGCGGGCACATCTCCCACCCCAGCGATTCCAGGAGCATCGCTGCTGCTGCCCAGCTGCCGTCACTCCCCAGGAGAAGTGCTGCTGCTCCGCAAATCCCAAACAAGTGCCAAAGCCCAGAGCTCCCCACGCCACAGGCACACCAGGCATGCCCCTGTGAAACTCTTCTTCCTCCTACCTGCCTCTAATTGAGCCCCAGCGTGTCACTAATCCATCGCAGCTTGAAGCCTCTTCTTCACTGTGCGAAGCAGCTTTCTGCAGCCTTCGGGATGCTCCGAGCTCCCCCCTGCCCCTCCCGACCATTGTGGTGTTCTGCCAGAGCCCGGACCAGGCTCCCCAAAGCTCCATGTGCCATTAGGTATGGGATGTGTATTTATAACCTGACAGCATCCTTGGGGACAAAAATCAGAAATGAGGTGTTTCGACTCAGCAGTTTCATCCAGTTCTCAAACTGAATAGATTTGTTACTGATAAATATATTAATGCCATTGGCATTTCAGAGAGCGACAGGATGATGGAGTGCAGGGGAGGCCTCAGGGCATCTCGATGGCTTAATTGCAAGGCCGTGACTTTTGATAGACGGCAACACGCTGCCTGCACCGTAACGGCGAGTAAACCTCTTGAACTCAAAGGACATCGCGCCCAGGCCAAGAATTTTCATTCTTGCTTCTGCTCCAGCACATGGGGCGCAGCTCATCCCAGCCTGGCTCATCCCAGCCTGGCTCATCCCAGCACAGCTCAGCCCATCTCAGCTCAGCTCGTGTCCTTGAGGGGTGGCTGCTGCTGTCCCACCCCACCAGCAGCCAAGACCCGGCCGTGCCAGCAGCGAGCAGCCCCAGCAGCCCCGGCTGCATCTTCAAAACTTTCATGTCTGGGAGCTAAGCTGCTTCTAAAAACGTTGGGAAACAGGCTCCAAATTTCAACGATTTCTTCCATTTCACTTTCAGGTCTATAAATCACCATCTTTTAGCAGGAATTTCCATATTCTGACCGTGCTCTTCTCTGCCAGTCATCCCCTCCGTGCTGGGCTCTAACCTGGTTTGCTTCCCACGGACGCGGGTAACACATTTAACCTTTTTTATGTGGCATATTTATTACTTTCAGGGGCTCTCCTTTCCCAGTCTCCTCCGAACAGACATTTGTCTTTGCGAGGTTTCCAGTGTTTCCAGTGCAAAGCCTGAGAATCAATACGGCTCACGTCGTTTCCCTCGCCAGATCCAGATTGGATTTAAGCCGGTCTCCGTCCCCCGTTTGCGCTTGGAGCATCCCGAGACGCGCTCGCCCGGCTTTATTGACTGCAGTGGGGAAAGCGTGATTTATCCTCACTGATCATCAGCTCAATTTGCCCAAAGGAACCACTCCTAGGGATGGTTGTAAGTGGGGCTATAACCGTATTTCATACTCTTCTCCTGCAGTCGAGAGGTAAAATATAGAGTAGACGGCTCTATTAGATCAGCTTAAGGTTATTCTCTCTAATATTTATTTCAGAAGTGCTGTGCAAAAACCACTTTGTGTGGGGAGGAGATAAACCTACTCGTGGACTAATTGCAAATCACTTTTATTGGCAGAGGAGCCGTGCAAGGGAGACTTTCCAGAAGCAGCGGTGTGGTTAAGGTAGCGTTTGCAGAGTGCGCTGACAGACGCAGCAAGGAGGGATAACCCAGGGCCAAGCCATTCGGATGTCCTCCCTCACCCTGCGGCATCTCCCTCAGCTTTGGCCTCCTCACATAGTAGCTTGGAACCATTTTTTGTGGCATCTTTTATGCAAAGCTGAGAAGATCCTGCTGTCCATAGGAGCTTGTGTTCCTCATCCAGAGACATCTGCAGCCCCAGGTGTCATTGCCTCTCCTGGCACACGGCTTGTGTGCAACCGCAGCGTGCAGCGTGAGCAGCATCCTGGACGTGCCCAGAGCTGCTCGAGAAGCCAGAGCCGCTCAGGTCCTGCTCTGCTTAGGATGCTCTGTGGTTGGCAGCACTCGCAGGCAGAGCTCAGCTCCGCCAGGGGCCATCTGATCAAACGGGAAGGGGACCCTGTTTCATTAGGAGCTGAGCTACTTACTGTAATTATTTGCTTGCAGATCATTTTGGCACGAAGTTCTGTTTCCTCCCAGGAGAGGGCAATAACACATGCACGCCGAGGCCATCCTGCTGGAAAGGCTGATGGACCCCAGAGATGCTGGTGGGCTCCAGAGATGCTGATGGACCACAGAGATGCTGGTGGGCTCCAGAGATGCTGATGGACCCCAGAAATGCTGGTGGGCTCCTGAGATGCTGATGGGACCGTGTGCCTGCTCGCACGGCTCCTGCTGCGAGTCCACAGCACGCACCACGGTCCCACTGCAGGCAAAAGCGATTTAAACAACAAACCTTCACTTGTCTTCACTGAAGATGGCTACAAAATCCCAGAATGTATGTGCTTTATCAAATCAGCAGAAATTAGAACTGCTTATTCTCAGGCAATCACGCGTTTCCCAGAGAGTCGGGAATGACGATCGCTGGCATCCGCCCAGCTCGCTGTTAACAACCGAGCCTTGAATTTGCGGCAGCGAGATCCGATGTGAATTATTTGTGCAAAGCCGGAGGATTTCATCTCAGATGAGCTGCCAAAGTGGGACATTTTAATAAGTGAAATCCTCTAACATAATTAACCAGCGAAGAGATTGGCCCTGGAAGGTTTAAGCACCGCAGGCTCCTTGGTGCTGCAGACCAGGGGCTGAGAACGGGTGTTGGGATCACGGCCGGTCCCTCGCCAGGAGCTGGAGCGCTCCCAGCCCCCGGACCAGCTGGGAATGACGTGCTCGCCTGATGCTGTCTGGAGGGAAGGGCTCTCCCACACGCACTGAGCTCCACTGACAAGCCAAGTAATTTAATTATCTGCAGGAGAACGCGGGCAGAGGCCCAACCCGTGGCGAAACTCATTTCCCACCATGCAGGGCCAGCAGCTCACACCCTCCTCCTGACTTGGGGGCTGGGAATGCAGCTGCCCCATCTGCCCCCGTCCTGGAATTTTTCCCTCAGATCTCTTCCAGAGCAGCTCGAGCAGGGTGAAGAGCTTGCACAAGCAAACTCCCCCAAACCACTCCCCGGAGGCAGCAGGGTCCACGCTCCCCCTGCAAGTGTTGGTCAGCAGAAAAGCTCGAGCGAAGGGAGCTTGAAACGGCCCTTCCAGGGCTGGTTTAGTATGGAATGAGCTGGAAGTTGATGAAGAGGAGCCCTGCTAAAGGCTCTGATTTGGGATGAGACGGTGTTTGGCTGCAGGCTCCTGCCGGTGCAGTTCATCGGCGTTTCTGCCTGTCAGCTCCGTGCAATTCCCCAACAAGCAGAGTTTCTTAAAGACCCATATTAAAGCAATCATGCTGTCTTCTCTCCTCGGCTCTGGTGACAGTTTCCCCCTGACACTGCCGTTATTGGAAGCTATATTCATGTCACGTCAGGAGTACGGATTGGCTCTCTGGAGAGTCCTTCTTTACGGGGAACTGGCATCTCTGTCGTGTAGTCCGGAGAGAAATCAATAAGAAAACTAGTCGGGGATCAGCAGACGAGGCTGATAACTCTTTCCAGTTACACCGGCATGCCTCCTTTTGGCTTCTTTAAGTGGAGAAATGGCAGAGGTGTGGAGGAGGCCGGAGGTGGAGAGGAGGAACTGGGCACTGAGGCTTCCCTGCTGTGGTGGGTCGGATTTTCCCAGCCCACCTTCTCCCTCCAGCATTTCCTGGGCAGCTGCTTCCCCTGGGACCGCGGTAGATCAATCAGGAGGAAAGGTGTGCTTGGGGTGAATTTCTTCGTGCTCAGCAAGTCTTTCTTGCAGCGAGCAGCAAGAAGGGAAATAGAAGAAAAATGATCAGATTTTCTCCTCTATTGACACAGTTGAATATTAGCTCCTGATATATAAGACAAAGTGGGGATAAAGGGTCATGTTTCCATTAGATCTTCTTAATTGGGCTTTTTCCTGAGAGCGTAAAATCAATATTTTCATCCACACGTACCCAATAAGCTATTTGGGTCTCCTTTAACGATGCAAGTCTGGCCTCTGTGTGCGCAGACGGATGGGCGCGGGCAGCTGCCTGCTGCAGGCAGGGCATGGGCAGGGTTCTGCTGGAGGCCAAGCCAAAGAGATGCCTCCACGAGGCACTGTCCCATGGCACGCTGGACAAATGCCATGTGCAAGGAGCTTCCCAGGCCGTGCTGCAGGGATCGGGGCCGTGCCGGCTGTTGGGAGCCCAGCCAGGTGCTGGGGCTAGGTGAGAGATCAAAGGCTTCGGTGCTGGCAAAAAAAAAAAAAAAGCCAATTCTGAACCCAGCATCCTCAGTCAATATCTGCCAGTTCCTAAGAAATTGCCCACCTTGAAGTAACCGAAGTGACAAAATTGAGCCGATTAGAAAAATTAAACTCAGATTGAGCTGGAAAAAAGGCCGTTCGGCTCACTGAAAACATCATCTGCTCTAATTGGAAGCTTTGTTTAATTTGGCTTTGAAATTGAATTTCTTTTCCTTCCTGCAGAACTGTTATTACCTTAATTCTCTGCTTTGAATAAGACCATTTATATGGTCAAATACAGCTTGTCTGCAGCACGGCAGTGATGACCATCCCCTCCTGTGCCGGCTGGCGCTGGGCAAGCCACGTTCTGCAGGCACCGACGTCATTTCTTCACCCTTTTCAAAGTGGGTTTTCCCATCTTCGTCTCTACTCGTTTCACCAATTTTAGCCAGCTCGCTCTCGTGCGGCTTATTTGCGGAGCGGCAATAGAGGGAAGACAACAGCGTAATGAAAGCATTGCATCCCAATTTCCAAGTGTGGCCAACAAGATCAATCAGGCACTTTGGAAAAATCAAGAACTTTATCTCCAATCAGCCAGCTTTTATCTGCTTAGGAATAAACAAGGCTGAGGAAGCTTGTGGTAGCAACAGCTGCATCATAAATAAGCCTGGAGCCAGACCCTTCTGCGCGAAGTAAATAATTGATCTCAGAAAAATTCTGCTTAGGCAAAGCCTTTTCAATTACCTGGCAGATGACGAGGGGTGCCAGGAGAGGTTAATGGCTCTGAAATATTTAAAGAGAAGGTGTTTGCCTGGGCACACCGTAGTTTGTCTTTCATTTACCCAATACAGGGAGATTGAGAAACGAAGCGGCAGGTAGGTGTGAGCAGCCCGGCCCACTCTGGCTGGATTTCTTGGGGCCGGGAGGGTGGTGAGAGGCTGCTGGGTTTGGGGTGGAAGGCAGAGGTGGCTCTCACCCAGCAGCGTTCCCGCTGGTCACGCCAGCCTTCACTGCGACTTCCCCAGCTCCCGGAGCGCGTCAGGGGCTGCGAGCTTTTCTGGGGATTTATCTCTAGTGCAGCAGAAGTCAGGCACTTTGTGGAGCTGGGTTGGGTGAGAGATAACAGGGAGTTATTGTAAGCAAGGGGCTGCTGTGCAGCATGCCCAGGGGCACCGAAAACCAGACATTGACTTTAGCGCTGTAATATTTCTCCCTCGGCAGAAAAAGCAGCTTCATGGTGCCTCTGAAGCCGGGGAGTGGGGAAGACACTCGCTGCTGTCGGATCTGGATGCTCTTAGCATCACTAGAAGCAACCCTTTTTGGGGGTGCAGGAGGGACCCCTCAGCTCATTTCCATGGAGTTTCAGAAACAATTCCGTTTGTTGCAGGGTGTATTAAATAAGACATCAGTGGCTCTCGGTGAGCACTGTCTGCCTGATGGACCCCCAGGCCCGGGCCCCAAGGCGCGGTGTGTCCCTGGATGGATGCAGGTGGATGCAGGATGGATGCGGGTGGATGCAGGATGGATGCGGGTGGATGCAGGATGGATGCAAGTGGATGCAGGATGGATGCAGGTGGATGCAGGATGGATGCAGGAAGGAGCACTCTGAGCATGGCTGCCCACGAGATGGGGAGCACCCTCTGCTCGGCCCCCTGTGCCGTGCCGCTCACCGCACGTTATCAAAGCCCCCATGTTGATCACCGCGGCGCATTGCGCAGCGATCGCCTTTGGTTTTTCAAGAGCTTTGATCATGATACCTCAGCTGTAGGAAATGTGTGGTTTCCTTTGTTTCGCTTAACTTTCCTTTCTTCACTTTCATCCTCATAAATAATGTATTCATGTTTGTTCTATTCACTTTCATATTTTTTGTTTTCTTCCCCATTAAAATTCCGCTTCAGTGGCTTCCGGAGAAACTTTGAAGCTCTCCCTCCCTGTCCTCAACCTTTTTGGGGAAGCAAATTCCTCACAGTATGGTCTCGGGGAGGGAGACACTTAACCCCCTTGCTCCCCACTGCTCTCTGCAAAGCCCTTGTCCTTGTCCTGACACACCTCTGGGGTGAAGAGCATCCCTGGGCGTGCGAGCAGCAAGCACTCAGCGGGAGAGCTGCTGCGCTGGGTACCGGGCAGGAGCACGGCTCCGTGGAAGAGCTGACCATGAAGATGAAACTATTTCTGGCATTATCACATATTCTGCTTTGGATATGCTGGGTCAATAAAAGCCTTCTCTAAGGAGGGATTGCTTCTCTGATGTTAAAAAGATTTTAAATTTTCAAAGCAGAGCACAGAGTCGGTGGACAAAAATGCCCTCATGCACAGCTGCAGAGAAGGTCTTTCAAAACCGCAGCCTGCCTTGTCCCTTGTTGTACCAGCTTTCCCCTTCCCTTTCTGTGCAGCAGCTTCTTGAGCTCTTTTCTTTTTCACGGAGCTCTATTTTCTCCCTATTGTCAATATTATTTTCCCCATTGAAAGACGGATTTTGTTGTATTCACCCTTAAATGATTCCTCCAAAAATAAACAAGGTGCAGCTGCCATTCCCCATCCTATCCATTATACCCGCACGGCTGTTGCCAAGTTTAGTAACTCCACCTGTGCTCGCATTAGCATCTGGGTGGGTTGGTCTGAGAGGTGCTGGGATGGCAGCAGGTTTTCCCACTTTGGTGATCAGAGCTCAGGCTTTAAAACCCCCAGGGCTCATCTCTGGGGAGCTCTGCAGCCATTTTTCTGTGCCACAGGGCTGGGAGCTGGATACTCTCGGGGAGTGGTGGACCTGCATGTGGAGGAGAAGCTGGGCTGTGCACCCCCTCGGGTAAACAGGTCATCTGCAGCCTTTGACAAGAATCAGAAAGGTAATTACTTGGAGGGGAAGTGAAATGCCTTCACGTTAGCAGGTATCATTTGTTTTGGGTAGCAAATTGTGCTGCTGTTGTTGTTATTACTTTGACAGCAGCACCCAGGGCCCTTCTGAGGAGGGAGGTGCTGCTCCCCGCCTTGACGAGCACGGCGGCTCTTGTCTCATCTGCTTACCATCAGTATTTATAGTGTGCTGTGGAGAGCCAGGTCTACCTTGCAGTCTATGGAAGCTCAGTGTGTGTGCCACCTCCAGCTACCCAGCGCAATAAGGGGGCAATTAACAGTGATTATCAAACATGTCCATGACATGACTTACGCCAGCGTGTCTGGGAGCCTTCTCTAAGCCACTGTCCCTAATCCTGCAGCACTCAGTCAAGGACAGGACTCACAAAAATCGACTGAGAATGAGTCTCGCCCCTTGTATGCCACGAAATCATGCCTGCAAGGCTGCCTCTGGGGAGATCTTGCTCTGATTGTAGCTCCTGTCTGAAATTTCTGGGTCAGGATTATTGATTGGGATCATTAGTTGGCCCAGCTTTGCGAGGGGTGGGATGTGGGGCTGTGTGCCACTGAGGTGCCTTCGTAGGCATATCTCCCTGGCAGCCTACTGAGGCTGTAGTTCTGCTTTTTTATGGGTCTCCTGGAGGATGCTGCTGCTGGGTCGTTGCTTTCTCTCTGTCCCTTTTCCACTGCTGATAAACATTGAGGTCAGCCTCCCGTCCTTGCCCGTGCTCGTCCTGCACCCTGCGTGGCTGTACCTGACATTGTTGTGGGTGCTTGGGGCTTCCCGGGAATGGGGAGAGCTGGACCATGAACGTGAGCTGGTGTTACTGGTGTACGTGTGGAGGAGGTCTCTGCCTGCGATCCTGAATAAAGCCGTTATGGTTTTACCTTCTCCCGCAGGAGGGAGGGGATGTAAAGCCTGCTTGTGATGAGGCATATTCATTTGTAGGGAAACTTCATATCTAGGACTCTCATGGCAAATACATTTCAAGCTGAAGGGCTTACGGCAATAATAACCCTCAGATATGTCTCTTTCTTTACCGCTGTGGGATTTATAACATCCAGAAAACAGTCGAGCCCGGGATAGCACCTTAACCAACACGTATTATGTCAGTTCACACCATGTTACCCTCCCTGCATATTTTCCGTAGTAATCGGATTTGACTACTTCCCTGCAAATTGACAGAGCTCGCAGGTTGGCACATAGGCAGACACAACTCTTTGAATTAAAAATAGTTCTCTGTGTCGGGGCTCATCTTGGTAATCAGCACTGCCGGGCAGCTTTGATCTCCATCCCATGTGGACCATGATGGCTTAGGAGCGTGGCTCTGGTGTGGCACCGCCAGACATACCGAGCGTGAGCAGGGGTTTGTACTGGTGGGTGAGCTGCTAAACCTGCCTGGGAGACACCCCGTGAGTCCCTGTGCCTCTGCAGCAAGCCAAAAGCTCCTATTCATTTGAGGGCTGAGGGTCAAGGCTGCAACCTCTGGAGGTCTGAACTTCCAGATCCTATTAAAATGAGTGGGCTCGCTTGAAATGGGCCCCCTGAATGCTGGAGAATCAGCAGGCGGGAGCCCAACGGGATGGAAAAGGAGCAATGGTGGTGGCAGGGCTTGGCTGCCCATGGAGGGCAGGAGCTGCCCGGCGCATCCTGGGTGCTGCCTCGGGCATCGGTTTGGCTGGAAGAGCAGTCCTGGCTCTGCTGATGCGTGTGTGCAAGTTAGTGGTGCATCTGGTTAACTCACAGCGTGCAGAATTCTGGGTGCTGCCATAATTCTGCTGCTCATCATAAGAGCTTTAGCTGCCCAGAAGGTGGGGAAGGGTCTCTGGAAATAGCCCTCCCTGGCTGCCTGTGGCTCCATTTTGGGGTTCTCTCTCCCCCTGAGCTCTAGTCCTACTCGGTTGTGACAGGCAAAGAAAAGGCGCTTCCAAGAACCAAACCTGCAACTGTAAATTTTTCAGAAGCAATGGCTGCTTTGAAGGAAATTGGAATTTCTTAGCCTGGAGGAGGGAGGAAAGACAATAGATAAGTTCAGTTAAGCAGTAATCACAGGTTGAGCAAAAGAGCTGAGAAATTTAAAGCTAATTAAAAGTATCTGAGGTTTTCTAAAACCACTTCTAAAGCAGACGAATGGAAATAACCCACCGGGTGATGATGAGCTTTGAATTTGTTGGAAATCACAGAAGAATAAATTTAGCAAATCACCAGGAAAGGCTAATGCAGCACTGGAGCTGCAGCACGTGGCTGGTGCTGGTAATTCTCCAAATTCCTGACAATGATCCATTTCAGGAGACACTTCCACTTCTTACCTCACCTTAAAACCATCCCATTGAACTCTGCCCGTGATTATCCTCGTTCATGCTCACCTTCCTCTGTTCTCTGTTACTGCTTTCCTCTTTCTCAGCATGGTATCATCTCTCCTCACCTACCCATCCTTTCCCCTGCTACTGCTGCATCTAAGGAGGATTAAGCTTTTAATTACAAAGGGAGGGGTTACCTTATATAGCTGCAAGGCAGCTCCATGATGCTGCAGCAGTCTGGGGCTTCTGGGCAGCTCAGAGCCTTTCCAGAAAGCCACAGCCCTGTGGTGTCTTCTGGTGTTCCCCGGTGGGTGGGATGCTCCTGACAGCAGATCCCTTCAAGGAAAGCAGAGTTCAGTCTTGACCCCAACCAGACATGCCTGTGAGAAGAGTGAATTTTGGCTCTGGGAAGGAAGCTTTTGCGAGAGAATGGAAGTGGGAATTTTCCAGAAGCTGTGTTTTTAAGGACAAATGCAAGACAGAAAAAATGCAGGGTGAGCAAGGACACCAGTATGAAGATGTCCCAGCATCCCTGGTTGCGGCACGTAGGAGGTGCAGGAGCTGGGCAATGGAGGGGGGGGAAAAAAACTATGTGATGGCATAGTAAGGAAGAGGAGATAATAATAATAAAAAGGGAAATGAAATAAACACAAGGAAAAAACCAAGCTGCATCTCAATAGACCGTAGGGTTCAATGAGCAGCTGGGACAAAACAAAATGCAAACATGGTGCTTCCTGAATAATACAGAGATGGGAGCACAGGTGATAAGAAGGCAAAAGAAGGAAGGAGGAAAAAAATAGAAAGGAGAAATTACTGAAGGGAGAAACCTGCAGATGATGTGCTATTTTGCTATGCTAATAAAGAGATGAAAGCAAATGGAACAGGAGCAGAGACTGGCAAAAGTCTTACTTTTGTTGGAAAGAATAAGAGGATAAACGTTTTTAACATTTATGAAGTAGCAAAATAAAGCAAAGAAAGGCTCAGAACATCCAGCTCGTAGATGAGGAAATTAAAGTACATAAAATATTTATTCATTTGTGCTTAGTGGCTGTCAGCCATGCATGCATTGGAGAAATGGTATGTTTCTAGGCACAGTTTTATTCTTGCTCCTATTTTTGCCTCCTCTCCCAGAGATGAACAAGAACAATTTGGTAAATAGTAGCTGAACATTCAGCTCATTTTCTACATTCCATTAATGTTTCATTTCTTAATACCCTGGAAACAAAAAAGGGAAGTTAGTATAAAACATCATGCTCCTTTCAAACTATGGTAAAAGGGAGCGTGGTTGCAGGCCAGGCATCAAGATTATAAACTGGCATCTGAGTTAAAATGGGAATGTGGTGCTGGTGGTAGGTGCCAGATTGGAAGCGGCCCTTTAACGAGCCACAGAAAGAGAGATCTAACATCGGGCTTTTCATGTCACCAGCTGCCTCCATCCCAGCCTGAGAGGACCATTTCTGGAGGATGCTCTTGGCTTCTGGTCCTCTGAATATTACATCTGACATCCCTCCTGACACAGGGAGCAGATCTGTTAGTTCAGGTGACTGCACTGGAAATGAAAGTGACTTTCTAATGACAGATACGGGCCTCGATGACTTGAGCTGGCAGCAGCAGCAGCACTATGTGCCTAGATCTTTGTTAGATGCTTTTTTGTGGTAGCACTACAGGAATGGTGTCACCAGCGCCTAGTGCTGCACTCCTGGACCTGGGGGCAGGCGCTGTAAGGAACGTCTGGCTCTAGGGAACTCCATTCCCAGGCCTTTCTGGAAGAAATCCCACTGTGCACGGCAGGCAAGAGCAAGGCACAGACCGTGGCCCAGGGTGGGTGGCTTGTTCTGTGGTCAGAGCACCGTGCTCCATAGCCAGGCAGGGAGAGGGGTGGGCAGGGGCTGCATCTGCAGGGGACCCACCTGCAGCTCCCGGCGCTGCCGTGGGGCTCGGCAGCTCTCTGTGCCAGGAGAGTGGTAGCTTGTCCTCGTCATCTGTGCGGCAGCGCTGGCCCCAGGCAGCGGACATGTCAGCCTCTGGCCTATTGCTAATTTTAATTGGCTTGATGGGGAATCCCGGGCGCTCCAGCGACTTGGCTGGTGTCACCTGCTGCCTGTCAGATGCATTTATTCTCCAACAGCAGCATCCAGAATTTACCAGCCCTGAGCTAACTCTTGCTCAGTGGATATTTCTTTTCAATGACCAGGCTGCTGGTACCCATTTCCCTCCTTCCTGGGGAGCCCTGCAGAGCTGAGGCCCCACGCTGGGCAGCAGCGGGAGGCACTGAGCTGCCCAGGAGAGGACCCAGGGTGCAAGGGGGTGAGGCCGGTGTAGAGCTGCACAGGCAGAGCAGGGCTCTGTCTCCCTCTTGTGACTGGCCTGGTGGGATAGCATGGGTGGCTGGAGCATGAGGACATCCAGGTGGAGCATGAGGACCTCTGACTGGGGCTCCAAGACCTCTGGCTGGAGGAGGAGGAGGCTGGAGCTGAAGATGCACCTTCACAGGCAGTGCTGCACTGGGGGAGCTGCTTTGTCCTCCCAGCCAAGTTGGGGTTGGTGTCTGGTTTTGCAGAATTACAGGTGCTGATGTTACTTTACATCTTTCAGGGGGAGATGTGTTCTCGAGGGTCTGTAGTGACAGGTAATGGTTTTAAGCTAGAAAAGGGTAGATTTAGGTTGGACACTAGGAAGAAGTTCTTTAATATAAGGGTGCTTGAGCACTGGAACAGGCTGCCCAGGGAGGTGGTGGAGGCCCAATCCCTGGAGACATTCAAGGTCAGGCTTGATGGGGCTCTGAACAACCTGACCTAGTTTGAGATGTCCCTGCTATTGTAAGGGGCTTGGACTAGATGGCCTTTAGAGGTCCCTTCCAACCCAACATGTTCTATGATTCTATATTTCCCTGTGTCTCTTGGGATTGATAGAAGTGCTGCTGGCTAGCTCAAGGGGTTTTCTAAATCCTACCCTTCCAGGAATGGTAGCATGGGAGAGCTGTGAGTGAGCCTTGGGCAGGGTGGGAAGCACTGGAGAGCTCATCTGGCTCTGATGCAGCCTTTGCAACCTTCTGTAAAGCACGGAGACATCGATATTAATTTCATTATGAAGCTCAAAAAAACCCTTGATCTTGGCTTTATCAGAAGTAATAAATTATTTGAGAATTTCTTACTCTGGATATTATGGTTTCCAGTGAGATACTTGGATAATGTGAGCTAAAATCAATTAATTGACTTCAGTTGGGATCTGCCAACTTATACCAGCTGAAAAGATGGTCCTTTTTTTTGTCTTCTGGTAATAATTTTATCAAAGCAAAGCTGACCCAGCCTGAAGGAAAGCAGAGAAGCTGATAACCAAAACAAGCATTTTGCTGCATTCCCAGATGATGCAACTTTCATCTCTGATGCGGGATCCGAATTTTCTCGGAAGGAGAGAGAGGAAAAAAAATAGAATCAACAATTTCTCGGGATCACCACTGAGAAATCACTTTAACAGCTTATAATGACACTTCATGGAAGGCTCACAAGCTCACACCTCACTGCGATGATGGCAGCGTTTCCAAGAGGCGGGTGCTGCCGGCTCCATCCTCGCCGTGTCCGGCGGGAAGCCGGGTGCCACAGAGAACTGGCGAGCGCTTCCCAAGGGAAACTTGCCGCTGGGTGCTTGCCAGGCCTGGGAACCAAAGAAAACCCACCCGTGGGGATGCAGCTCCCAAGTGCAAGGGGGTGTAATCGAGTGGCGTGGAGACCTCACTGTGGGGAGAAAAGGGGTTGCTTTGGAAGAAGCCTTCTGCAGGATTTCCTCCAGGCTCCCTTGATGGCAGCGAGCTGTGTTGTGTGCATCTGGGCTGTCACAGGGTGCTGCAGGGGTGTCCCTGTGGCTGTATGGCAGCGGGGTGAAGGACAAGCACTTTGCCTGCACTAACTCTGCCCATCTCACACTGCCCATCTCGCTCTGCCCCAAAGAACATCCCGCTCTCCTCTGTGGTGTGCATCTCATCTTTGCTGGGCTCCAAAGCCCTTTGTATTTCCCCTGTGGCCTTTGTTGTATAGACTCTCACAAGCCCTTGCACTTGATTCAGTCACTGCTTAATTCAATGCTCTAATTTAATCAATACTTCATGGACCAGGTCTTTGTTTTAAACAAACAAACAGAAAACCTTCTAGTCTCTTTTTGATTGCTTTATGCGGGTGTTATTAGGTTAATGCAATCAGCGGTGACAAAGCTGCCCTCCGTTTAACGAGGGAGCAGCCTCGCTCTGCGAGCTGTGGAAGGGAGGGGAGCCTGCAGAAGAAAACCACACACTGCTGGAGTTGGGTGCTTGAGACCTAACCGCTGGCATCATCAGATTCAGAGGTGACCCTTTTTCTTGCAGAAATGATGGGAGGCACCAGCAAGGACTCCACCTCCTCTCCAGATGCTCCACAAGATGAGAGTAAGAGGCGGGACGTGCTGCAGTCTCAAGAGGCAAGGAAGGATGGAGAAAGGTAGGAGGATGGAGAGCGCAGCGCAGTGAGGAACGCAGGTGGAGGCAGGTTAGATGGTTTGGCCAAGGCCCTGCAGCTCTTGCGGTGGGGCACAGTGGCAAGTGTGGTCTCTGGTCGCACGGCATGAAGCTGCTTTTCCTCGTCGGAGCTCCAGTCGTGCCAGGGCACCGGGTCATAGGCTCTGCCCTCCCGTGCCTGCCAGTGGTGCCGATGGCACATGTGCTCGGTGCTGGCTCGTGGCTCAGTGAGACGATGCGCTTGCTCTCAATAAGCATGAATCCTTCAGCAGTTGTTCTGTCTTTAATCAAATTTGTAGAGCCTCAGGCCATTCATGGGGAAAAAACGTGTTTTCCATCTGTATTAAGAGGAAAGTTTGGTTGTCAAGGGGTGCGAGTCCTGATAATGAAGTTATCCTTTCTTGTTGAATTTTACTATGAATTTCTTAAGAATACTCTCAACAAAGTAATGATGCATGTAGAAGACTTTTTTTTCCCTCCCACCCTCTGAGAGGGCTGGCAAATGGTAGCAGCAGCTTCCACTTCCAGGACTTAGCAATGCACTAGTGTGGCTCCAGCTTTCTAAAGCAGGTGAGGAAACCTGCTCATACAAAACCATGACGTGGATGGGCTTTTATTTAAGGGATAAACATGAAGTGGGGAAAGAGGAACTTGGCAGAGGGTGAGATGGGGGAGCAGTGTTGGCAGCTCCTCCAAAGGAGCTGCTTTGCCACCTCAGGGAGACACAAGCTCCCAGCTCAGGGGATGTTGCAGGATCCCCATGTAGCCAAGACCTGGAGATACACTTGATGCTGCAGGTACCAGTCCTGGTGTGGTGCGGAGCTGAGACTGGGAGCTCTGTGCAAAGTGTGAGGAACAAGAGCTGTGGTTCTGGCAGCTGCTTGCTGGGATTTTTTCAGTCCTAGATTGTATGTTGGTGGCTGGTCCTTACAATCTGTCTTTACCTTTTTGGGAAAATTCTCCCATTTTGCCTGCAAGTTTTAGTGCTTCGCTTGCATTGCACCTCTACTGAAGAAAGCCAACCATAGTAAAGCTAGTGAGGAAATAAACCCCCAAAGAAGCTACAGTAAGCACCAGTGGGATGATAAAAAGCAACAGAAACATCTCTACCTCCTTGTTTTCTCAAGAAAGGTCAATTGACTCCCTGCCACCTTGGAGCCCATAACAAAATCGATGATGCTTCATCTTTAATTTGATTTTTCCATTCAATAAGGGTGGTGAGCATTAGTGTCACTGTAATTTTACAGACTACCATTAGATAACAGGAAAATATCAAACGTGAAGATTATGTGCGGTATCAGCAGCAAAATATTACACCCAGCAATGATTTAGAAGAACATTAATGTCTCAGGCATGCCATAAGACATGTCCTGAATTGGACAATAAAACATCTCGTTCTTCAAATAATTACTCACGGGCTGACGTCTGGCTGGTGGGGAGGGAGATTGGTGCTTGTGGAACCGAACGTCCCATCGGCAGCCCCTGCCCTGGCAGCGTTTCTCTGCGGGCCGGCACCTCCGCTCTGCGTGGCACTGGGGGTGGTGGGGGCCGCGGCCAGAGGAGTGATGGATGCTGCGTGTTCCCAGCAGGTCGATAACAGGATTGCTGTAGACCACGGTTATTTTTGTGTTTAATTCACTGAATAAAATGAAACAGGTAAATCACTCAGAGGAGATGGGAGCTGATGTTAATAGGCACATTTGCAGCACTATCTAAAGACGAGTTCTGCAATTACTGACTCATGCCATCGTTTGTGCTCCACGGTGCTGCTGGAGGCCCCCCCTCCATCACCAGCATCCTGGGGAGCAGCCCCTGGGCTCTGCAGCGAGAGCTGGGGCTCGCTGGCCTTGGAGGCTCCTGTGGGTCAGGGCTCTGCCAGGGCGATGCCCAGACCCTGGCACTGTGGGTCTTGTCCCAGCTGAGCTGCTCTGCTCCTCCGTGGCCTCACAGGAGCCGGGCTGAGCTAGCAGAAAGCCTCAGGGCTGGGCAGCTCTTCCAGGCTGTGGGTAGCAACGCAGAGGAGATGACCTGGTCCTGTCAAGGGCAGGAATGTGAGCGGTTAGCGTGCCCGTGGCAGGGCATCGGGGATCTGCTCAGCTCTCTCTGCCCCTCCAGCTTCCCCCCAAAGCTCCGGGCTGTGCATGGTGCAGGGAGCCCAGCTCCTTTGGTGCTGAGGAGCCTCTTCACCTGGGGCTGCCAGATAGCGGCAGGCACCCAAAGCCCACAGCCACTGCGGCAGAGGATGAGAGGCTCCAGGATAAGCGTGAAATTGGATCAAGGCAGCCGTTTACCAGTGAGTGACTCCTGCAAGAAGCCGCAGTGCGCCCGCTCCCCGCAGAGGAGGCTGACCTGGCCTGGAGGCTGGCTTATGGGGGTGTTGGCCTTGAACCGCTCTGGAGGGGTCTGTTAGAGCATCGGGTGACTGTGTGGGGTGAAAGAAGAGATGAGAGATGTCACCACATCCTTATGGCAGCATTCTGTCACTGTTGCTGTCACCTCTGGCTGCCAGCGAGCCTGCCTGCGGGCTGAGCGCAGGGCGCGGGTGATGCAGCGAAGGGGCTGCGGGCAAAGTGCCAGGGGGAGGGAGAAAAGTTCTGTATCCCTTCTGCTAAACCACAGTGCAGCACCCCAAGGTGCCTGGCAGTGGGGTCTGGGGTGGGTGCCGCCAGCTGCTGCCTCTTGCCTGCGCTGGGACTGGGAAAGCGCCCGTGGTGAGCGGCAGCCTGCGCCCCTGCTCCCGGCCCAAGCGTGCGTGAGCGTGCAGGAGGGATGCACACACCTACACCACTGCATTCCAGCGTCTGTGCCAGTTCTGGGCAGCTGCCAGATCGGAGGCAGGGGTTTTTCTGTGACTAATCTTTATCCTGCTGGCTGTAGTGATGGAGGCGTTGCTGAGCTTTTCAGTTGGCTTTGCCTAGAGGATGCAGTGCCCTTCTCCAGAGGGGATGAAGGGGCTCGACCGGGGGTGTGTTTAATCTCTCCCCATGGCTGGGGTGGGATGAAGGACACCCCGAGCATCCTCAGCCCTGGCCCTTCCAGGTCTCTGTGTGAGGAACAGTGGTGCTAGGGTGGGCCAGGCGTTGGGATGGGTGCTGTGGAGCACTCTGCCAGCTTCCCAGAATAGCATCCTATGTGAGGCTGGATTAGTCCCTGTGGGGTCTTGCTGATGGAGCAGCCCCGTTGGTGGGCAGGCACAGAGGATGGGCGCTGGGAAGTGCTCCCACCAGCACACGGCGTTCCCACCTCTGCAGAAGGAGAAGAATCAGGGACCTGAATGCCATGGCCATCAACCCTTTTATCAGGGAGGAGCAGAATTAATCACTCGGATCAGCAGAGTCATTGTGGCTCACTGAAAACAAACCAAAGCCAATTATTATTCGAAACTTGTCGGGGGGCTGTGGCTAATCTCATTATGTGCAGAGCAGCGAGGCACCAGGGAAATCTCACGGTGCCAATGAAGCGCTCGGCAGCCGCACAAAGCAATTATGGTGAAATCTTTGGGCCAGTCACAGGAACGCGCTGGGGGCTCATCCCCTCCTTGGGGCCAGGCAGGGACTTGTGGGAGGGATGTCCCCAGCTGAGCATCTTCTGCCTACCTTTGCAGAAGCCCCTTCTCGCTCCCAGTAGTGATGCAAGGCAAGGTGGGTGCCCTTCCTCAGGTCCATCCTGGTGCCTTTTCCCATGTAATTGGCTATTTGCTGATCCCTGGTCGATACGTGGCTCTCCAGAAGCAAAGCAGTTTGCTGGGAGCTGTGGGACTGCCCCTGCATAGGTCACTTGAGTGGGCACTACCATCCTCATGGTCCCATTTCAGGGATGGTCACGCAGAAAGCATCGACACATAGTCCTCTCAGCACTGCAGAACAAAGATGTCTCATCCCAGAAGGTGGTAAGAGAGGCTCGTGGGCAGCCACACAGGCCGTAATTGAATGGCGTTAGAGTGGTGATATTATTTTTTTTAATATATCTTAAATCATTCCACAGCTCTTGCTACTGCTTTAAATTGTAACTTGGCTTTTTAAAAGTTTATCGTGCACTAATTCATTCAGCCCGTTCATTTACATTCTGCTGACAGGGTACAAAATTGCTTCTTTTTTCATCCCAGAGAATTCTAACTTTGGCAATTTATGGTGCCTTTTTGATTTAATCAGGATATTTCCTAAACTTCCATGGCAATAAGAAGACATTTTTCAAGAAGCACCTGAGGTGGCCGAGCAGTATTTATATCCCTGGTGCTCACGGTATTTCTGAAGGACTTTACATGAGTGCACGGGCTGGAAGGCTCAGGTTGGGGCAGGGGTCCCTCTAGCATCGCTTGGCCGTGCTCCCTCCCCAGGGATGACCTGAAGAACCCCTTTTTTGCCTTTTTTTGCCATTGCTGAAAATGCCCACATGTTGTTCTCGCCCCCTTCTCCACCCCTGGGAAGAGCTGGGCTCCCCACACATCACTCGTGTGCTGTTGATGGAGGCCCTTCTGTGCTGCTCCAGTATCACACCATGACGTGCTGGAACACTGTTATTTCACTCTTCCAAACCCTGTCAGAGTGAGTCGCAGGAGGGATTATTTTTGGCTCTGTTCAGCGTAGTTACCTAGCAATTTGCAGGAGGTTTGGTATTACTGGGTAGTTACTTGAGCTACTTTGCAGCGAGCAATTCATTTGTTGCATTTGGTTCCTTTTACTGCTCACAAATAGTCCAGACGCCAGCTTGGAGTCTTACAAATTTGTTCTCTGTTGGAAAGATTTCAGCCCCGTCGGTTGTTTGTGAAATATTTCCTCTGATCGTTGCCTTTGAGTGCTTGCTGCCTGTAATTCCCAAATCGTGCCTGGGCTCCATCCACCAGCGTGATGCCGTGCTTCTCCTCTGCCCTGTGAAAGGGAGGGAAAACTGCAACCTGATGGGAATATTCTGCAGGACATTGCTTGGAAACCTCTTCCAATGTTTTGCTTTCACGTTTCTTTTGAAAAGAAGCCACGTGCAAGCACCTTCCTCTTCCTCTTTCTCGCGGCGTGTGTTCCTGTGCAGGCGCAGCATTGGTGCTTTAATGAGCCATAAATACTGTTTGCGTTTGGTTTATTATCTCCAAGGTAATTTATGCTTTTTTGCTCATCCAGGGTGTTTACAGGCCTTCTGTTCTCTGCAGAACTGGAAGCATTGTAATGAGGAGTTGTTATTATTCAGCTAATAAGCGATATTGATTGCTAAAAAGCAAACGAAGTCACTGCCTTTCATCCTCCCACTGCAAAACTTCGGGGGGAAAAGCCCCAGGGAAAGTCCCAAGTGATGCAGAACAGGGAAAATAGCATCCAGGTGGCAAAAAGCCATGGCGTGGTGGTAAATTTTCAAGGGCATTAATTAGGAACAGATTAAAGATACTTCAATTCCATGTATAGCATTATCCACAATATTAAATTATAGCTAAAAAGAAAGGGACAAAACCTGCTCTAGATTTCATCTTCTTACAGGCTCCTCCCGTATCCAGCCCCAGCGCTGTGGATGCTCCCAGCTCTGTTCAATGCAGGTAACATCTCGGAGCTAGTTTAGGGTTTGAACGAAGTGCCACCTCAGTGGTGCCTGTGCCTCCAGCCAGCCCCAACGTGCTACCACCGATGCTCCGGCCTTGCTGATGCAACCACAAGGTGTTATTGTCTGCTTGGCTGGAGACTTCTCATGGCTTGGTGCTCACCAGGGCCTGGTACTCACACGAGTCTGAGCCCGTTCGAGGTGGCAGCGGGATGTGGGAGCATCCCCGTGTCCTGGCAGAGCCCTGGCAGCCCACACATGGCGGTAGCTGAAGGACATTCCTTTAATCTCATCAACGCCATGGCTGTGTTTGCTCTGCAGTGGGCAGCTTTTGCCCACGATGATGTTATCAGGAACAGCTGATGCTCTTCGGGGGAAGCGTGGTGATGAACCTTTGCTCCTGCGGCACGTAACTGTTCGTTAGATCTATTATCCCGACCATTTTGTTCTCCAGAGTGTTGCAGAGAAGGCAGAATGAGAGTGCTGGTTCTTCTGGAGCTCCAGCCTGCGCTGGATGTTTGCTTTAAATAGAATTAACCATGCAAATTGAATCATGTGAGTGTAAATTAGCGCTCATTCCGCTGGTGCTCTCGGTGTAGCTTAACCTACCATTTACCCCAAGACATCTGCTAAGTGCCATTCTTTCAAGTACTTAAACAGCACCTATTGCTACCAAAAAAGCCCCAGCCCCATGAACAACAGAGCTGCTGGAAAGCCTGTAATTATCATTAAAGGACTATTGTGTTTTTGGCGATGATAAAGCCGGCGGGTGAGGCTTTCCAGGCTGGCTCTCCAGCTTGCCAAGGGGAGGTGGAGCGGGGACTGAAGCTTGCCTGCTCCCTTTCCCTGCCTGCTCCCTTTCCCTGCCTGCTCCCTTTCCCTGCCTGCTCCCTTTCCCTGCCTGCTCCGGCAGCTGGGAAGAAAGGTCCCAGCACACGACGACACTGGTTTTGCCCAAACTCTGCTCGGTTTTGGGTAGGGCCCATCCCCTGGTGAAACTGCAGCCTCGTAAGGGAGCAATTAATGGGGGTGACCCAACACAGCCTGCCCAGATGGGAGCTCCTGGTTGTGCTGGTGTCTGGTAAGAAGACATGGAAACATGGTGTTGGAAGGAGGCTGGACCAGGGCTGGGCTCTCTGGACAGGGCTCCTGCCCAGCGCAAACCTCAAGAAGGAGACTATGCATCTGCCTGGAGATCTCAGCCTCGGCTACCTCTTGCTGCATCGCTTCCTCCTCAGCAGACAAGGAGAGAGAGGGCCCAGGGCTTTAGCGAGCACGGTGTCACTCCTCTGAGCCTTCTGCAGCGTGATCCATTATTTACACGGTTATTTAAGCCTTTGTTGTCATAGCTGGGAGAATTAATGCATTAACCTCGAGGAGAAGATGGAGAGCCGGCAGCGCCCGGCGCTCTGCCCTTCAGCGCCGGCTTGCTGCTGCGCATCAGATGGCAGCTGAAAGCGCGACGGGCGGGGAGCGGGTGGAGGGGACGGCATCGCTGGCGCCTGCCTGAGTCGAAGGGGTCCCACCGATGCTCGGGCCCCTCGTGGGAAACGTGGCATCGATGCTCATCTATGCTCGTCGGCTTCTCGTGCGATTCCTGCCCCCTTCCCGCCGCGTGAGAAAACCCATTGTGGCTGGTATGAATAGAGCTGGGCACAATTCCTCCACAGCGGTTATGCAAATTCCTAGCCATAATGACACATTGTCTTGTGTGATCCTGAGAACAGATGGCCCAAAGACAGGCTCAAGATCTGAATTAGTCCTGGGCTCCTGCAACGGCGCTGGGAGCATATGGTCCTCAGAGATTCGCGGTTTAGCCTTAATAGCAAAGTGAACGGTTTCGGATGAATACAAGAAAAACAAGAGGAGGAAAAACAATATTGTGATGATTCAGTGGTACTTGGGCTCTTCTGAGCAGCTGAAATGGTCCCTCCTTAAACTCATGCTGCCTTCCAGCAGCAGACGAAGCCTTGCTGTTGATCCATAAGGACACGAGCAGCTCTTCTCCGCAGAAATACAGATCGCTCAGGCCAGTGCCTGTTGCCGGGCACACCCCGGGATGGCAGATGTCACAGCGACGTGGAGAAAAGCCTCCATTCATAGCAGATGGTTCAGCTGGCTGCTGAGCTCATGCTGCCCGAAAGCCTGGCTGTAGTGAACCCATCCCACGTGGCACGCTGCTGGGACTCGTGTTTCGCGTGGACGTACCTGAGCCGGACTCGCACAGAGGTCTCACTTGGGTATCAAAGACCACATGTGCAGTGGCCAAAGGCTGGAGGACTCTGGTCTCATCCTCACTCTGAAAAGTAAACTGCTGCCATCTCCCACACCGGTTCCCCTGCAAGGTGGAGCAGCTGGGATGCGGGCAGGGATGCAGGCAGGGATGCAGTCAAAAGGGGCACAGTCCTGTTTGCAGCAGCACTGCCTTTCAGTCAGGGCAGCTCCTTGAGTTCCTCAGCATCATTCCCATTCATTCCATTGTGCTCTGTGTGCGCCGCTCGGAACCCGCTTCAGACCTGTTATTTCTGCTACAGCTTCCCAACCTGCTCCAAAAGCACCAGCAGGGTTTGTAATTCCATTTGGCGCTTTGTTTTATTGCGAGGCTTTAGGAACAGCTTTGATAGATGGCTTCTCTTCTCCTGTTTGGCACATCCGTGCTGCACGTGTTACCACTCGCTGGTGTCCAACTTGGAGCCATCGAGAGGGGCACCTAATTTGGAAAACGGGGCATCATGTCTTCAGTTCTTATAGCTTTGTAAATCCATGAAGTCCTGGGCTGCTTCTTCGGTATATTTCAACCTAAAGATGTTTTTCAGGCAGATCATCGAAGCTGCTTGGGATTTCTCTAAGGACCAAATAGGAAAGTAATACACACGGTGAAAGTGCTGAGCAACAATGATTAATTCTGTCAGTTAAACACCATACAAGTACTAAACAGCGTGCGCTGCTGTAACCGCATCCCCTCTGACAGCAGGAGAGCTGCACCCTTCCCATCAGCAGATGAGCTGTTGCTTCAAGCCCAGAATCCAGCATCTGGATTTAGCTATACTATTTCTAGTCAGCTGAAGGTCTAGGTCCTAATATTTTCCTAGAGCAAATTATCAGTAATCTGGATAAGTGGTTCCCAAGACTCGTAATGCTGAAAGAGTGGGGAAGGAATTTGGGTGCCTGTGCGGTTTCGTGGTGCTGCAGACGCTGTCGTGCCAAGCCCAGGCTCTGCCGGGAGCCGAGTAGCTGTGCTGGGGCTGCCCGGCTGCTCCCGCGCTTTTTGCAGTGCTCCCCTCTACAAAAATAATAAATCAGCTGGAACCTCTGCTGCTATTTATTTTTCTTTTCTCATGTTTTGCTTTAGTGTAAATCAGCTCAGCAGGTCTGCTGGGATTGCCCCAGTACAAGGGCACACTCATGCTGGGTGGAGGACAAAACCAAAATTCAGCTTCTCCATGAAAACAAACAGCTCTAGAGGTGTGAGAACTCTCAGGAGGACTGATCCCACCTCACTGCTGCTTTCCTGGCTTGGAGCCAGTGCTCTCTTGTCCCTCCTGCCCACCACTGCAACCCCCAGGCATCGCAGACCTCCATCAGCACAGGTCCCCCCACCCTCACTGCCAGCTTGGCAGCGCTGCCGGCATCTTCAGTTTCCATGGCAACCTCAGGATGCTGCACAGTGAAGCTGGGTACCGGTGCATTCCACGGCACCGCTGGATTCTGCTGGCTCCTCCAGGATGGCACAAGATGCTTTGCAGCTGGAGGAGCTCACGGGAGCTGGGGCACAAGGCATGAGGCATGGCCAGAGCCAGCTGCAGGGGAGTTATGTCATGGCAGAAGGAGCCGGTGTTCTGGGAGGGACCATTTGCAACCTTGCAGAGTGGTGCAACATGTATTTTTTTCTTTCTTTCTTAGTAGGGCAGCAAGACAAACAAGCTCAGCTCTTTGATCCATTCATCTGTCTTGTGTGCTCTGGACCCCGCAACCCTTTCGAAGTAAATTAAGTCCAGCGCCTGGCACTATTTGCTCCACCAAGCTGTTGGGCTTCATGGTGGAGCCTGCGGTGGGTTTTGAGGAGAATACGGTGATACCCGGCTCCGTGCAAGGTCCTTGGCAGATGGATGATGACCAGTTTGTTTTGGTGTTAGGCAATGGACTGTCTCTCATTTCTGCTTGCATAGGGCAGATATACACCATGATTGCTGGGAAAACAGCTTTTTATGCCCTTCTTGGAGTGACAATTTAGGATTTTATCCCCTGCCTTAACTACAGACACCTCAGCTGGATGCGCGGGATGGGCCGTGGCTGCCCCACGGTGCTGCCCACAGTCCCTCATCCCTCTCCTGCCTGAGATGCTGCCGGCAGAGCGAGTGTGCAAGGGAACACAAACTGTTAAAATCCAATCCTGGGTTTGTGGTAAGAGCAGTCTCCTGGTGTAGGAGGCTCCCTGCTGCCTTCCAATCACTCTTTGTTGACGCGCAGCAGAACAACCCAAGCAGGGAGGCTGCTGGCTCCGAACCTGCTCCCTGAGCCCTGGGCCAATGCAGCTGCTGCCGCCCTTTCCCGGGCACTGCCTGGCCGTGCCGATGGGAATTATGAATGCTTGGAGCTTGAAGGGCAGGGGGAGGCAGGTTACAACCTTTTCCACCCATCCCGAGAATCTGCAGATGACTGGAGCTCGTCCGTTGTCTTAATTTTGACGCCGGAGGATGAGGACCTGGTGCTGCTGCAGACTTGTGCAGCCGGGGCTCCTGGTGCTCCTGCTCCCTTTGATACACACAGGTTTTCTTTAGATTGGATCTTTTATGGGTATTGTAGCTCACCCCTGGCGAGGAATTCATCTCCCCTCTGCCTGACTCTGGGGGGAGCTGGATTTTTAAGGCCCATGGATGGGCAGCGGGTGGGCTCCCTTGCTCCGTGCTGCTCCCCTGCATGTGCTTTTGGAGCAGGGAACGGGAGCTCAGCCCCCCCTTGCCCCCGCAGCCCTCCCGGCTGGAGGGAGGAGGTGGTTGTTGGCATCCAACCCAAGCAGGACCACGCAGCTCTGCTGCTCGCAGCCCGCCGGAGGGGTTTTAAATGGAGAGCTTCAGTGCTCTGCTTATGTAAAGCCATCGCTCCCTGCTTCAGCATTATGTCTGAGCAACGTTGCCTAAAACAAACTCTTTTCAAAGCCAAGATTTTCTATTTCTATAGCCACAGTCGTGCCCGTGACGGAGTAGCAGGAGGTCTGCAGGACTGTGATGCCTCAGGGTGGGTTGGCCAGATATCTACAATGTCAAGGTCTAAGACCTTCTTCTTGTTCGGGTGAGGTCTGGAGGTTTCTCACTGCTTTTGGAGAGCCTCAGCTCTGCAGGTAGATGTGCAATATTTCTTTGTCCGCTTTAACAGGCTGGATTTCCTGGAAACCATTCGCAGCTCAGCTTTAAATGTGAAATAGAAATAGTTGATAAATGGAAAGCTACTCTTAGGGGTCTGATGAAGCTCCCCAGCTGACCGTGGTACTCAGGGCCACCTTCAGAGGAAACACAAGCTGCCCCATCTTCACGTCAGTCTCATGCTCATGTTGTCTTGGACTGTGGAAAGCACCAAGAAAAGTCCCATCCAAATCTGAGGAGGACTAATGCTGTGCCGTGGCTGTCCCTCCTACTCCTTGTCGGAGACCACAGCACCCCGCCACGATCCTGTTTGCTTTACATCCCCAGCACCTACTGCTGCTCTGGTGTGAGCGAAACCCCCGCCCAGGGCTGAGGAACAGCCATTGCAGCTGTGAGAGAAGCCAGTGACTTATTACTCTAATAAAAATTTATGCTGCTTATTTGAGCATTCTGCTAAACCAGGTGGAAAGGTGGGATTCATCCAGCGTGTGTCACTTTCTGCTGGCACTGCAGCCCCCGTTGGCAGGGCATCGCTTCCCTGCCCGTCCCCTCTGCTCGGGAGGACTTTCCTCTCCTGTCTCCTGGTGTCAGAGGCTGGATGCTCACAGCAGATCTCCGTGGCCTCGCCGCCTCCCCTCCCAGCTACAGCCGGCATCGCGGCAGGCTTCCCACGCACATGATCGATGCACCTTGTTCCCTTATAACAACCCCGCAGCCAATAAAAGGGAATAAAATGTGAAACGCCATGCAAACGGCATCCCCAAAGAGCGGTAAAGTGCTAAACTGCTGCTTCTTGCGACAATCGGATGAGATTTTTGTCTTTAAACAAATAACCCTAGTTAGCAAAGAAGAATATTCAAAGACTGTAGCAGTGCATTGAAGGGATGGAGGCCACTCCTTGCAGGCAGCGGGACGGACCCTGCACTCAGCAGCATCCGCATCCCCGGCAGCCGGAGCAGGTGCCGATGGGGAGGAGCAGGATGCGGCCCGCTGCTGTCCATCTGCTGCTGGAAACAGCTTTAATACCTCCTCATGCCTCGCACAAAGCAGCTGAGCACCCAGACCTTGCCGCCAGCCAGATGGGTGCTGCCTTGAGCGCTGGGGTTGCTTTTGACCTTGCACACGCATGTTTTCATGGCAGGAGAAGCCAAACAGCTGGGATCTCAAATGCTTTATAAATATTACATAAAGGTGAGGCACTAGTGCTGCACCCCTGGGACTTTCCCACCCTGGCTGGTGCAAATCTCCAGGAAAGGAGACTCCGGTGCCGTGCAGACAAGGGAACGGGGAAGGCACCCAGAGCACGGAGCTGGAGGGAACCGGGGACCAGCCTGGCCCTGCTGAAGTTGCTGCTGGAGATGCCCGGCGCAGCCGGAGAGCTCGGTCTCCCTGGCAATGGTTGCCATGCGATAGCTGCTGTGCCACCGTGGCCACCTGACTTTGCTCACACGCATTTTTCATCCCGAGAGAATGTGCTTGTGTCAGAGTCCCCAGGGAGGCACAGGCACCGAGGACTCGGCGCTGTGGGATGGATTGGACCCTGCTGATGGGGAGAGGGGATGAAAAGGGAGCGACCTGGGGGGCTGAGCCCCAAGGCGGAGCTGCCCCCCACTCTGCAGCGAAGGTGTAATGTGGGTACCACAGCAGGGATGAGCAGCACCATGCCCGTATCCTGCCCTTCCAGGGTCCTTCCCTGGTACAGAATCCCATCCCACCGTGGAACATAACCGTCAGTCACAGCCCTCCAGCAGATGCAGTTTTCCAAACATAATGTGGCCTGGAAGACAGTTATAACCCATTTTTTGGTGGTTATTCAACCCTTTCAGGTCGATGCTCAAGCTGCAGTTTGTCGCTCACAGCCTCTTCTATGCTCCTGAATTTGATGGATTAACAATTTTATGGTAGAGTTTTCTGTCCCCCAGCAAACAATTAGATTTATGCTAGAAGATAACGCCACTCTTTACAAAAATAAATCCTGTATAGGAATGTAAGTTTCTTATTTTAAATCCAAATGTAAAAAGAATACATCACAATGCCAGAAGGTAGTAGAAAACCAGTGGGAAGAGGCAACACCCCCAGATGAACAAGTGCTTTGTCTTTTGACACCCTGTGACTAGTTCAGCTGCGACGTCTACACCCATTGATGCTGCGTAACGCTGCGAGCGTTGGCAGGAGCGATGCCTGGAGCACGAGGGGCTGCTGAGACTCCCACCAGCTCTGGTTTTCACCGGCACCGTTGATGGAGGGGCTCTGGCTTGGAAAAACATCTGAGCAATTAAATACTTAAAATATGTGGAGAAATTTGCAGTGGTTGTTCTGAGCAGGAACCCACAACCTCCAGCACCCATCACTGGGTACAGCCGGGTCCCGACGCTCCCCCTGTGCTGGGGCTGTTGGTTTTATCCACTCTCAGCTACGCTTACGGAGTCATCCCAACAGGCATCGCCTGGTGTTCCACAAATGGCTTGCATCGGATTTTTGCATCCGCTTTTCCACATGAACAATAGCGTTGAACTGAACGTCACTCATCAGACAGACATAATTGGATTTGGAACGTGTTATATTGTGAATTAAGTTGACTGATGGGGAAGTGTCAGTTTTATTAACAATCTTCCTTCAGATGATAATTTTATATCTATAAGGATGAATTACAAGAGTACTTGAAGGCATCAGTTCTAAATGATGAAGTCATTTTAATAAAGGCTGACTTTCTCTTTCATATACTTGTTTTTAAATATTTTATCTCCTTGTGGGAAACTGTATCCAATTACGAGCCAAAACCAGAGTAACAAACACCACATCATCAAGCTGTTAGTTTGCATCCGGACCCCAGAGCTGCCACACCGCAGCCGAGCCCTGCCAGGGCTGAGCCATCGCTGGGCAGCTTCGCTTTCCATTCTGCTGCGGTGACCTGGCTCCTGGAGGCGATCGCTGCAAGTTGGCTCAGGCAGAGCAGAGCAGAGCAAGTTTTCCTCTCCTACACCAAAAGATCTTCACCTTCAGGAAAGCTCCCTGCTGGGCGCAGCCTTGCCATGAAGGCAGAGGTGCTGGCCCTGGGCTTGCCTCTGCCTCTGAGCTGATGGATTCGAGCTTCATCCTGCGATGCTACAGGGTCTGAAAATGTTTTGCTTTGGTTTTCCCCCAGACAGCTTTCGTGGCTCGTTTTCTGCGTTGTTCCCGTGGCCATGGGGAAGAGAATGGGCTGAATTCTCCGGGCAAGAAGAGCTGGACAATCAATGTGTTCTGCTTCCGAAAAATAGTCGTTATGAGGGATTCACTGCGATACAGCGCTTGAATAAATCCGAGGATTATACCAGCGTGAAAGAGCTGGAGTTGTGCGGCGAAAGCCTGTTTCTGTTGTGTATTATGATAAATAGCCGTGTCATACACGATAAGAGCAAGCAGCGCTCCAGGACACAGATTCGGGATGTAGTTAATGACTGAACTAACCAGCGCTGAGTCAGGATCGGGCAGCAGGCCCTGGCATCCCTCCGCATCCTCGCCAGTGTGGGCTACTCAGTCCTCTCTCCTTGCTGGACTTTACACTGTCGCCTGGCCAGCAAGATACAGGAGGGTACTTTGGGTACCCAGCACATCACCACTGCCTCCCCATCAGCTCATCCCCGGCCTCCTCCTCCCGTTATCCCGGCTCTGGCTGGGTGAGGAGGATGATGGCAGCACCCGTGGGAGCCTGGTGCCTGCCTGGAGGGGATGGTCCCCGGGCACACTGCAACAGGCTGTCCCATCACCCCTCTTTCTCCGTCACATCGACGCCTGCTTGATCCCTGCTCTTGGGGTTTCAATGCCAGTCTGACCGCTGAAAAAATCTGTGTGTTTTTCCAGGAGAAAAAAGTGGGAAATGCTGTAAGAAAAGGAGTAAGATGAACAAATCTGAACACTCGGAAACTTCCCCAGCTCCCTTCCACTGGAGGAAACTTATTCTTGGCTTTGTTACATATCTTTCAGAGCAAGGAGATTTTTTTTGCCCTCGTCGTTTCCAGTCATGCTGAAATCAAAAGGGGTTTGGTTTATACATCGGTGCTTGCGGGCAGCTCAGCGCCTTCTTCTAAAGATGCAGGTCACCGCTTCATTTCCCTCTGCTACTTAAGCCCATTCTAATTAAGAGTGTCTTAATAAATATTTGATGTGCACTTCAGTCGCAATGGAGGTTGTGAGCCGTGCCTGTTACAAACAGCGGTCAATGCAGTCTGCAATCCAGGAGTCACCTCTGACCGCTCATTCATCACCGGACAGCGTCCACTTCATTACGTCTCTATTGATCAGTTAAATACTTTGTGCTTTATTTATCCCACCGGCAGGAAGGAGTATTGCAGGAACAAAGAACAATCAGGTTAGACTAAAATCTAAGGAAGAAAAATGAGCTGATGAAAGCTGTGCGACGCCCGGCTTCTCTTTCGGAGGGGGCTTTGCAGGGTTTGGAGTGGGTTGTGTTTTTTTCACTAATGAAAAGAATTGGCTGTGAACCTCCAAATCGGTGAAAAAACTCTTGGGGCAAAGTTTTAGCGCTCTGCATGTTTGCAAACAATTATGCAATGTCTGAAGTGAAGGAGAAGTTCTGTGCTTCCCAGGGGAGCCGAGCCTGAGGCACAGTGGGGCTTTGGGGGCCTCTGGGCTTTTGTCCCCAGCTCCTCTGCCTCGGTGGCATGTGGTTATTGGGCAGCCTTGCTGAGTGTGGTGGTTTTGGGGCTGCAGGATGTGCTGGGAGCTTCCTGGCCTGATCTGGCTGGCAAGCACGAGCTGATTTCCAAGAGATTCTTTTGCCCTGTGCTGTGGATCAGAGAAGAGCAAAACCCACTCTTCCAAATCGCTGTTGTTCTAAAGCGGGTCATCAGAAAACAACCAGCATTGAGTTCAGAACCGTGCGATGGACCAAGGGATGGGTCAAGTCCCAGGTCGAGGTGGCCACGGGCAGGGCTGGGCAGCAGCGCGGGCACCTCTGTGGTGAGCTCGGTGCCAGTGCCACGCCGGCGAGCCCATTCCCCGGCACAAAACCCCGCTCCCAGCATGGGACGGGTGACCCATTTATTTATGTTTTCCTTGAGAGGTGAATGGTGAGAGCCAGCTGCTGAGCTGGCCAAAACCAAGGTGAAACCCTCTTGAATAGCTCCTGGGGAGCCTTGGTGCTGTGCAGAGGGCCAAGTGCTGTCACTGCTCCCCAGGCCGCTGCTCTTGCTGGGACAGAAACCCCCGCGTTGGTGGAGACCTCTCCTGACCCGCCGTCAGAGAGAGAAAGATGCTCCATCGGAGCTCCAGCCCACTGCTTCCCCCTCACAAAAGGAATCCCGAGTTTCAAAGCAAAATTAGAATTCTGGTTGTTCTTTGGTGAAGATCTGAATCTCTGTCTTCTCCTGAAACGTTTTTGTGCTGAAATGGTTTGAAGTCAGATTCTTTAGCGGCACGGAGAGCGTGAGGCCGGATTTGCATGTGAAATGAATCATGGCTGATGTGATTAAAAATGCCATAAAGGTTGAATTTAAGACTTTTTTCGTTACTTACTATTAAAGTTTTTCAGTAATTTTCCACCCCCGCAGATGAGCGTCGTTCAGATGAACTGGAGAGAAACTTTCTCTGCGATTCATTACGGAGGGGTCTGAGGGGAATTCTTCATTTCTCAGTGAAAAAGCAAAGCTAAAAATAAAGGTTTTTCTATCAGATAAGTATTTTTGTGGGAGCTGGGATTCTGGGAAACGTGAGGGCAGCGTTTTAGCTCGTGAACTGTCGGTGGTAACTACTGGGGAAAAGGAGAGGGTGTGGGCAGGTGCCGTGGCTGCACCTGGTGTCCTTTGGCACACTGTGGTGAGCCATGGCTGGAAGGCGTGTTTGGCAGTGGCAGTAACGCTGATATAATTCCATCTGGAAAATGCAGCGCAGGGCAATGGAGAAGGGCCAATTTCCCTGCCCTGGGATGGTTCCTGCAGAGCTCAGTGAGTGACCGACACTGCAGCTGGGCTCTGCTGCCGGCCCGAGCTTCGTGTGCTTTATTCTCCCATTTGGCCCATCCTGGTGAAGTCTTGCTTCTGTGGGGTCTTGGAGATCTTAGGATCTCACCATGGACTGCAGAGACGTGCGTTTGGGAGTAGTGCTCAACAGGTCTGGTAAGTCACCTGGCTGCGCCGTTGTCCCTCTGCCTTCTCCTCTGGCAGTCTCCGGTGTGAGCCGCGCATCTCTCCATCCCCTTGCTGCTCCCGCAGCCACTTTCTGGGACCCGCCTTCAAAATCTGCTGAGTGTGGGGATTTTGGCAAAAAAGAGGGTGATGGTGCTCGGGCACACCGTGCCTGTGCCAGATCCATGCAGTGACCATGCAGGGGTTGTGCAGGATCCCTGCAGAGCAACTCCGGCCACCACAAGCAAGTGGGAGGCTGGACTGGGCTTGCATAGCTCCACATCAGTATTTCAGCATGTGAGAATTGCCAGTGGGACTGTTTGGAAAAGCAACCGTCAGGCTCAGGCATGGGGATGAAGAGCTGACGTGCACTTTCCCGGGCATCCCTGGCACCATCAGCACGAGGCTGTTGCCAGCCCTGGAGCTGAATGCAAACACGCAATGTTTGCACAGCGCGTGTCCGTCCCTGCACGACTGGCCGGCACAAATGTGCCTCGAGGCCTGGCTGCAACTGCTGCCTGCAGCTCCAGCCCACTGTACCTCCATCGCTCCACATCTCCACCTCACCATCTCTCCAGCCTACTGCATCTCCATCCCACCCACGTCTCCATCTCAGCACCTCTCCAGCCCACTGTATCTCCATCCCACCCGCACCTCCACCTCACCATTCTCCATCCCACAGCATCCCCATCCCTCCCACATCCCCGTGCCCACGGACAGAGCCGTTGGTCCCTGAGGAAACATTATTTGCATGATTAAAAAAGGGGGGAGGAACATCACAGGCAGCAAACCACATTCCTTAACCGTGATCTTATGCAACAGATGCGTGTCAGCCTATGCCTTAATATGAGCGTCTGTCCCAGTGATGGCAGAATCAGAAAAAAAGAAGATATCTTTCCATCTCTGTAGATGGGGGGCTGAAATCGTATTTGTATGTAAATGTGGTTTTTCTAAATGCACGCTAACTTACCAGTTGCTACAGGAGATAATGTGTATTCATAGCAGGAGAGCTTTTTACCAGAGCAGGAGTTTTCGAAAGTACTTTGCATGATTTTTTCCTTTTTCTCTGAGTGTCGGAGTTTGACTAACACATTGAAAATTAAAAAATAATTGAAACGGATCATATGCAACTCAGCGGGGACATTATTTTCCGGTGAGTGGCAAGGGAACAGCGGAGCAGTAATGCGCGGCTTTTGTAGCCTTGTCACTTTGATGAATCCTTTAGTACCATCAGTGGCAGCACGGGGGGACTCGGGCTTTTCGGCGCCGCTCCCGCCGGGGCGATGGCAGCTGGAGCCACAGCGCGGGCTGGACTCGGGGAGCCTCATTCCGGAGAAGAGCGTGTGTCTTTTCCCCTAATCAGCAACATACTTTTCCCTTGTAAACACAAATGGGACATAGGCAAGCGGCGCCACAAGGAGCACAGCTCCACGCCTGTGGTTTTTCCCAGGAGCGGACCCTTTGGCCGATTGGTAAAGGGTCCCCTCAAACCAGCCCGTCCCACTCGGCAACATCAACAGCTTGGGATAGAAACCCCCAAAGCAGTGAAGTGTGGGGCATCCGAGCAGGGCCATCAACGCAAGCAAAGTTTTACCTCGGCTGCTATTCCCCAATCCGTGCCTTCAACTCTAGTGCAACCAATTTGTCCACTTCGGGATGCCCGCGGCCAAGTTCACCTCCGGGTTCCATTGCTTGGTGCTGGTCCTGAAGGTTTAACCCCGTGACGGTCTGTGGGGTGAGCGCATCTCTGTGGGCACCGGCTCCTCACAACGCACGGGCTGATCCCATAACTCTGCGTGGGAAGCTGCGACTCGTGGAGCTCACGGCCATGTCCAGTGGTGCTGTTTTCTGCCAGGAGATTCTGCAAAACCAAACCCTGATGCTCTGAAGGCACAGAGCAAACCAACATGGGGGTACGGGGGGAAATGGGGCTGGGGCACTCCTACGGGTCCCCATGGGCTCCCGGCTCTGCTGGCGAGGGTTGGCCAGAGACGGCTTCCCAGGGAAAAGAAAAGCAACCATGGCATGGAATCACATCTGCCTGCAAACATTTCCATACCACATCTGCTGCTTTGAATTTGGACCTGAATATTCATCTCCAAAATGTATAATTTATACTTACAGCAGACAATTCATAATTTAAGTGTTATTGCTCTAAATTAAGTATAACATTTAAGCTGGCTGCGGACCAGCGAACTAAAACCGAGATGCCGTGAAGAAGGAAACCCGCGCTGACGGCGGCTCACGGCGCAGGGCACGGGCTGGGGGTCGGTGACCCGGCACAGACCGGGGAAGCCGGTCCGAGGATGCCCAGCAGGACCAGAGCCGGACCCAGTTGCGCTGCCCCAACCACCCCTCACCCTCCTCCGACAGCAGCCGTTAGAGAAAGAAACAAAAACAAAAAGTCAGAAATGAAAAAGGAAAATGAAACATGAAAATTTAATTAAATCACTCTTTGATCACTCTCTGTGGAATGGACTTAGTTCGGAAGATTATTTGTTGGAGAGCAATAATAGCTTCTAATTAGGATAGGATTCAATGTGAAATGAGGTTTTAATTTTTTTTTTATTTTAAATCAACCTGGTTTTCCCCTACACAAATCAACAAGACTCCATGCACATTACCGGCTAAATATTATTAAAATTTTGTTTTATAGCCCAGTGACTTGCCATTGTTTATCCATTTGAAATTCCTGCTTTAAAGGCAACACAGAAATACAATGAAAGCAGTTGATGGAGAAGCGGTTTGTGCTTTAATTGCAAAAAGTGCGTGCCGGGGGTGCAGCTCTGTGACTCCCACCAAAAGCAAGGTTGGAGAAGAGTGTTTTTCCCCCGGACATCATCACAGCCGTGCTGGGGCGGCCGGTGCAGGAAGCACCATCCTCATCCCCACCAGCCCTGGGGAGCAGTCCGGGATGAGGCGCTGGGAAGCTGGAATATCTGGGGAGGCACCACATGTCCCAGCCGGGTGAGGAGCGGGGACTTTGGGCCACACTCATCCTCATCTGCCAGGCTTTGCCTCCCGTACTGTAAATCCCCTGGAAGAGCGGCTGCGGCTGCCTCGGCTTTGTGAATGAGGCCCTTAAAGATTTGCATATATCATAATAAATGTGAGTCATAACCAGGCAGCATTTAAAATGCTCACTGAAAGAAAGAACCAAATATCCCCATTAGAGCTTTTATCCCCTGCTATTTCATATCACAATAAAATGTCAAAAGGAAAAGAGAAGCAGATTTCTGATATTATTACTTTGAACTTTTCTTGGCTATACTCCCCTGAAGCATGACATTTACGGAGGAGAGGGAAAAAAGAAGAGGCTGGAATATCTCCTTAATCATCTTTATTTCAGCGCTGTGGCATCAAGCAGCTGGACCTCGTCTCCTGCCTGCTGGGGAGCTGGGGTGGTCCAGCGGTGCCAGGACCCTGCCCCTGCTCCCGGCACCTCCCGGCTGCGCTGCCAGGCCCAGCCGAAGAGAAGCAACAGGCAATATTATTATTATTATTATTATTATTATTGTTGTTGTTGTTGTTGTTGTTTTTATTATTACTATCCTCATCATGATCGCCAGCATTATCAGTATTAATACTAATATTACACATCATATGGTATAGTACAGTATAGCATAGCAAGGCATAGCACGGTAATATAATAATAATAAAATTTTGGGTTTTTCAGGGTGTTCGTTGGCCAATGCTGTTGTGTTCCCAGGAGAAGCAGCACAAGCAGCTGGTCCCTGACCTCTCAGCCACCCTGATGGCTCTGTCCTGGCCGTGCCCCTGAGGTCAGGCTCTGCCGT